>MU277728.1:0-177797 GCA_022385805.1 Pilatotrama ljubarskyi | reverse complement strand
AAGTGCTCCACAGGTAAGCTGAGCCTAGCGGGCTTTCCGCTGCGTGCCAAGCCCTGCTCAACACAAATCTGCAAGACAGACAGGCCAGACACCTGCACAATTTGCTGATGTGGAATATGACCTAAACTGGACTCCTGTCGACAACCTGGTTCAGGTGCGGAATCTCCCTTAGTGCAGCCACTTACTGGATAACAAACACTTGTACTCTATTATCGGAGTTCTGGGCCTGTCTCCCGACCAGAACAGGAGAACAGTTTTGGACATTTTCTTTGCCTGTCTTGGGCCAGAGCATGGGCAATTGCCCTTTGTGAGCAAACCTCATCAATTGTACCTTTCGGGAGCGGCCCACTTCTCCCAAGTTGATTTACTGTGCCATACAGCAGTGGCCGGCAACAGAAGTGGTACAAGTATGGATGGTTCTCCCTGCAATACTAGTGACCTGGGATTTCGAATAACGAGGTGAAGGCCGTCATCAGGGGCCACAGAGCATGTTTGCCGCTCAGTATCCGAAGAGGATGCTACGCTTGCTGTCTTCCAGGCAAAGACATGTGAAACTTGCATGATCCGTTATGTGCCCCGTCCCATAGTACAGTTGGCTGAGTATCATACAGCTTCCCTTCTGCGAGGCGTCGCCCTCAAGATGTCGTCCACACTAAACCAGAATGAATGTTTCGCGTAACGGCGAATACGGGGCAGAACGTACCGTAGGATCATTTCAGCGGCCTCGCTGGCACTCAACACAACCTGCCGCTTGAGCTTGTAGCTCTCGGTCACGCCGAGTTGGACCATCGAGCCGATCGTGCCAAGATTCATATCTGCAGACGACTCAGTTATGCGTCATGACAGGAAGCTGGCACGTGCTTACCGAGACCCGCGTCAGACCGACCTTCGTAATGCGCAGCTCTGAGCTTCGCGACGAGATCAGACGAATCGTAGCCTGCATTGTCCGCGAGGATCGTCGGGATCATCCTGAGTGCCCGGCCAAAAGCCTCAGCTGCGATCGCCTTCTTGCCCTGGACCCTCCTTGCCTCCTCCTCAACCGCACAGCTCATGAGCATTTCCGAGCAACCACCGCCGAGCACAACGCGGGTCTCCTTCACTGTCTGCGACAGGACAGAGAGCGCGTCGTGGAGAGAGCGCTCAGCCTCATCGATCATCTGGTTCGTCGACCCGCGCAGAACGACCGTACAGGCCTCCCCGGCTGCTACGCCAGAAAACTTGATGAGCTTTGCAGGGCGTCGGGTTAACACTATCATGGCAATGGGGGAAAGTATGATGTCTACCTTGTCCTCGCCGATCATGATCTCCTCGATCAATTCACAGCGTCCGAGCTTCACAAGTTCCGGATGGTCGAAGGTACTTGCAATCTCACCACCAGTCACGAGTGCAAGGCGCTCAACACCCTCAAAGTCGGCATGCTCGATCGTCATGATACCTTTCTCCGCAAGCAACGACTCGGGGTAGTTGTATATGAGCTGACGATTGACGAAGCAGTTGATGCCATGTGCCGCAATAGCGTCAACTTTCGCCTTCATCTTCTCCTGTAACGAGGTGAGCATGCAGCGATTCAGCAAGCGAACACCCCTGGCGCACCCGCTCCGCACGTTCCAGTTCGGCGAGCTTGCCTGTGCTGTCAACCTTGATGCGAGCGCCGAACACCTTGATCTTATCGGTGTCCATTGCTGCAACGCGGTCAGAGACAAAGTCCACCGACGCGCAAACGAGACTCACAGGTGTTCGCAATGAGGATCCTGGCGTTTTCGAGCCGTTTTGGGGAGTTGGTGCCGATCGTCTTATCGAGGATGAAACCTAGACTCCCAGTTGGCCAACATGCATATCCATCCCGAACGCACGACATACCCTCGTCCAAGTAGGAGTCGGTCAATTTACCGCCGGCCTTCTTGATGATTTGAATGTGTTCCAAGTCTGTGGAGCCCTAAGCATACGACCGGTCAGCAAGACCAATGAGGAGAGTCCAAGGACAGAGTGAAACCTTTAGCCGTAGAACTGCGTCTACCGCGAGGTTGGCGAAGTAGTCCTTGTCTTGATTAAGGACCTTGGAGGAAAGGGTAGTGCGTGCAATGTTGACGAGATCTTGCCTGAAGCGTGCGGGGTCGGTGCTAGCGATGGATGGAACACAGTTGATTAAAGGGGTCGCATGCTACGTTTGGAGGACGGCACACACCTGTTGTCCGTCGCAGCTTTCTCCAAAGCACGGAGGGCAGCGGCGCTAGCGATCCGGAAGCCCTCGATGATAGTTTGGGGGTGGATCTTCTGCGCGATGAGCTTCTCCGCCTCCCTCAGCAATTCGGCGGCCAGGACGCAGACACTGGTGGTGCCGTCGCCAACCTCGTCGTCTTGGACCTTGGAGATGTTGACGAGGATCTTGGCAGCAGCGTTGTCGAGCTGGATAGATTTGAGAATGGTCGCACCATCGTTGGTAACGTTAATCTCTCCCGTCGACGCCGACTGGAGGATTTTGTTCATGCCCTTGGGGCCAAGGGTGGATTTGACCAGATCGCCGAGCGCGAGGGCACCCACGAAGGAGGCGAGACGCGCGTTCTCTGCCTTTTCCTCCGTTGCCTACTGGACGTGAGCTCATCCGAGACATATCTTATGACGCATATACCCACCTCTGCGCCGAAGATGTTCATGGACATGATGATGGAGCAAAGGGTAGACGAACGGACGCGAGGAGAAGACTCGAGACTCGAAATTGCAGATGCGGGCTTTGGTCACGTGCGCTACGCCCATGATGTCGATCACGTGGCTGTGTACCGCCCACCACGTCGACTGCCCGCGCGCAGCATTCATCCATCCTCTCCCAACTCTCGACGTTCATCTCTTACTTATCCCTCGGCCCTTCCTCACGGACTTTGGTATCTCGCTGGCTCGAACTCTCCTTTTTTTCTCCTTCTTCACCTCTGAGCAGCATACATACCCGAGGTAGAACGCGCGAGCATGTCGGGCAGCGTCCGAGCACGCAGGCAGCCTTCGCCACCAGGGAAGCTCTCTCAATCGGGGCCCCGCTTTCCCCACCCACGACACGACCATCTCGACGCAGACGAGCGACGCGAAGCAGCCTCCAAAGGCCTCCGTCCAGGTCGCAAGGCTCATGCCATCGGCGGCCTCAATCTCGCTCCTGCAGAGTGGAAGCTCCTCGTCGTAGTGCTCCTGATTGCCTGCGGAGTGCGCCTGTTCCGCATTTCCCAACCGAACAGTGTAGTGTAGGTGTCTTTGCCGCTAGGATATATTGATGTACGCTAACTATATGCGTCAGTTTCGACGAGGTGCACTTCGGCAAGTTCGCTTCTAGATATATCAAGTCTTCTTATTTCGTCGACGTCCATCCCCCTCTCGCCAAACTCCTCATTACCCTCGCCGGATGGCTCTCCGGCTATGACGGTAATTTTGATTTCAAGGACATCGCAAAGTGCGTTTTGCTCTCAACAGCATACCGCTGCGGCACCTGACATTGCCTTCCGTAGAGTGTATGAGAACGTACCTTACGTCGCCATGCGTATGGTCCCTGCTCTCATGGGCATTGCCACTATTCCGCTCGCTTACCTTACTCTTCGTGCCCTCGATTGTCGTGTTACGACCGCACTGTTGGCCTCGCTCTTCATCACTTTCGAAAATGGCTTGATCACCCAGTCCCGACATATCCTGCTCGACTCTCCGCTCATCTTCTTCACCGCTCTCACCACGTTCGCTTGGACTGCTTTCTGCAACGAGGACCATTACGAACCGTTCACCGAGTCCTGGTGGATCTGGCTTTCCATGACCGGCCTCTCCCTCGGCGCCGTTGTCAGCTGCAAGTGGGTCGGTCTGTTCACCATCGCCACCGTTGGCCTGGGCACCCTCAAACAACTCTGGACGCTCCTCGGTGATCTTCGCGTCTCCGCCAGACTTTGGATCAAGCACTTCATAGCCCGTGCAATCTGTCTCATCTTGATACCGCTCATCTTCTACATGGCGATGTTCGGCATTCACTTCCTCATCCTGTCGAACTCTGGTGAGGGTGATGGATTCATGAGTTCCGAATTCCAGCATACCCTCAGAGGCCGCGGCATGGCGGATACGTTTGCTGATGTTGCGGTTGGCTCCGAGATCACCATCCGCCATGTCAACACCCAGGGCGGATACCTGCACTCGCATCCGCACAGTTATCCGGGCGGTAGCAAACGTAAGCTCTCAAGTCTACCGCCCTTATACGAGTTCTGACATTTTTCTGGCCACAGAGCAGCAAGTCACCCTGTATCCGCACCGCGATAGCAATAATGACTGGCGTATTGTGAATGCTACCGCCCCGGGCGATCCGTACACAGTTTGGATGGATGAAGACATCTCGTACATCACACACGGTACTCGTGTCAAGATCCGTCACATTCAGACTGACAAGTCGCTTCACTCGCACGATATCCGGCCGCCGGTGTCTGACGTCGACTTCCAAAACGAGGTCTCCGGATACGGTATCCCTGGCTATGCTGGGGATGCGAACGACGACTGGATCGTCGAGATCTACAAGGGCGACAAGCGAGACAAGGAGTCGTCGAAGCGACTAAGGACGCTCCGGACACAGTTCAGGTTGAAACATCCGATGACCGGCTGCTACCTGTTCTCGCACAAGGTGAAGCTCCCAGACTGGGCGTACGAGCAGCAGGAGGTCACTTGTAACAAGCAAGCCGTCTTGGCGAACTCGCTATGGTACATCGAGACTTCGAATCACCCGAAATGTAGGTTGCTTACTCTCGAGCTTACTGCACAACACTGATGAGACGTAGTCCCTCCGGATGCCCCGAAGGTCAACTACAAGCTGCCCGGATTCTTGGCAAAATTCTGGGAGTTGCAAAGAGTCATGTGGACTACGAATGCTGGTCTCACTGATCGTCATACCTACGACTCTCGTCCTGAAGCATGGCCTCGCCTCCGTCGTGGCATTGTGAGCATTTCTTTATTTCCCCGTGCTCGAAGTCTTGACCTCGTGGCGTAGAACTTCTGGGTCAAGGATCACCGCCAGATCTACCTGCTTGGCAACCCGATCGTCTGGTGGCTGAGTACTGCTGCTGTCTGCATGTATGCTGCTGTCCGCGGCTTCCTCGTACTCCGTGCGAAGCGAGGCTACCGCGACTTCGACAACAGTAAGCGCAGCAATTGTTGTTGCCGGTCCAGCTCTCACCGTTCATTCGACAGCCAAAGTGGTGAAGTACGACACGCTTTGCGGCTTCCTATTCGTTGGCTGGGCATTGCATTATCTGCCCTTCTACCTCATGGGCCGCCAGCTGTTCCTCCATCACTACTTGCCTGCGCTCTACTTCGCGATCCTGCTTGCTTGCAGCGTATTCGACCTTGTCACCTCAACGCTGCGACCCCGTGTTCGCTTACAGATCGCAGCGGTGTTGCTAGTGATTGCCGTGTGGAATTACTCGTACTTCAGTCCCATCGCCTACGGACTGCCGTGGACCAAGGCGAAATGCCAAAAGGCAAGATGGCTGAAGACATGGGATTTCTCGTGGTGAGCGCATTCACGCCAAGGTGATGTTTCCCCCACTCACACCACTGTCTGTAGCAATGACTTTCTCGACGACGTAAGTGGCCGATGCCCGACTGCGATGATCTTGCTGACAGTCCTCTACAGTATTCGCAGTATAAGAGCACCATCGCTCCTACAGCCCACGCCTCTTCGCCTGCCGTCGTCAACATTCCGCCCGCTCACCAGGGAGGCATCGGTGCAGTCCCTATAGGCGAACCCGTGAAGCTTCAGCTCCCACCAGAGCCAGACACGACCACCGTCGCGTTCGGCCAGGCGGAGCCCGGACGAGACATCTTTGGAGAACACCCGCACAATGACTTGAAGAGCAAGCAAAGTGAGGTACCACGTGTAGTAGAGGAAGGCGCCCAGGAGGCCAAGGTGGTCAGCACTGTGAGCGTGGAGCCATCCGAAGCGGCACCGTCATCGCAGGACCCCTCATCTACCGAGGATGCGTCACAGACCAGCTCGTTCTCGGACAGCACCAGTAACTTGTCATCATCAGCTGCTGAGTCTGCGACGCAAGCGGATCCCGAGCATGAACATGTTGAAGGGCCAAAACCGGAGGAGGAAGCTGAGGCGGACCGGGCCCGCGAGGCACTCTTCCCGGGTACGAAGAGCGGGTAGTCCCACACATCGCTCTTCACCATGACTCTAGCCTACGTATATATCGTTACACCGTTGTACACAGATTGACTCGTCGCAGTAGTATGGTACATAGTTTCCGCTGGAAACCTCAGCGACGCCGGCCACATCGCTCGTGGAATGCCGTCGTTCCACGTCATTGACCGCGACGGGTCGCCCACTGGCGGGGTGCGCCAAGTCGGCCATACGCGCCTCTCTCATCCGCAATAAGAGCTGCACAAGGAACATGGGCGTAACAACGTCGGTATGCGTAGCGTCGTCTTTCGCTTCAGGCGTGTCCCCGCTACTACCAGTACCGCTACCAAGCACGCTACCACTGCGAGCAGCCGATCCCCTGGCGCGCACGCCTCGCAGAGAATGGATGCCTCTCTGGGAGGCCGCCGCCTTGGCGGACTCGCCGGTCTTGCTGGCATCTTCGTCATAGCGATCCCATAGGGCATAGAGGGAGATGATCTCCTGAGCGACGGTGGCAACGAGAGACATGCTGACGTTGAGGCCGGCCATCCATCCTATGAGGTCCGGGGGTTGGGCATGTTTCTTGCTGCTGTTGGACGCGGACCGCGAGGACCGCCGTGAAGAGTGTTCGGACTGGGTATGCTGGGACGAGCCCGCTGCAGAATGGGCCGGGGTCGTCTGGATAGTGGCGCGTGTAGCCGTATTGAAGACGAGAGTGAGATAGATGGCCGCGATGGCAATCAGGTGCGGCGGGTAGAGCAGACAAAGCTCTGAGCGGTAGGTGTCGTTGATGATGAACCTGGCGCCGCGGTGCTAAGTGCGGAGTTGTAAGAGTAGAGATGCACGCTCACCATGCCGTCTGAACGGCGGTTTCGCTGAGCGGGAGCTTTCCCTCGCTGGGGTCGTCGTCGGTCTCGCCCGCCTCAGCTTCTGAGGCGGGGCGACCGCGCTTTCCGCAGAGGGTCATGAGGGTGCGGTAGGGATGGAAGACGGTGAGGTCGCATTCGAGCTCGTCGACGAGGTAGAACTCCATCTCTGCGAGCTTTGAGTTGTCCGATGGGAAGGACTTGATGCCGTAGTCCTCACCTACTCAAGATCAACGTGTGCGGGGCTATGAGAGAGAGCTGCGGGAGTACCGAAGATGGCGCGGGCGTCGGAGACGACATTCTTGATGTGCACGGGCGACTCTTCCGCCTTGGCGGCGACGTAGCAGCACGCGGCGGCGACGATGAAGGGGTCTGTCTCGCAGTAGGAGTTCTTGAGGTAGAACCTGCGGAAGAACACGGTGGCAGTCGCGATCACTCTCTGCCTGAGGGAGAGTTTCTTTCCGAGTTTCGCGATGACTGGAGAGAATGCGTCATGAGCGCGGCCGAGGGGGCGTCGGCGGACGTACGGTTTGCAAAGAAGATGTTGAGAAAGGCGAGGTGTTCCGGGTTGTCGACGTACTGGAGGTCGTCTGAGCGGGCCTGGTGGAGGGTGGCCCTGTCGACGATCCAGCGTTTGCTGCCGCCGCGGAGCCTGTGAGCGACGAGCTGCGCGGCGAGGACGGGGACGAGGACGAGGACGAGAGACGTACTAGTGCGAGCTGGACCAGAAGTCGGTCGCCATTCCGTGCGAGTGTGTTCCGAGAGCGAGTCGAGTGCCGCCGTCGCCGCCGCGCCCGCTTCCCGACTCGCTCCGATCGCGCGTGAGGATCAAATAAAACGCGCCTCGCACGCTCGCTCCGTCATCTCTTCTCCCCTCCACGTCATTCTTCCTTTCCTCCTCACCGTCGCCCACGACGTCCACGACGCCCGCCATGTTCTCCCGCGCTGCCGCCCGTGCTCTCAAGGCCCAGTCCCGCCAGTTCTCGTCCTCCGCTGCTCGCCAGTCCAAGGTCGCCGTCCTCGGCGCTGGCGGAGGCATCGGCCAGCCCTTGTCCCTCCTCCTCAAGCTCAACCCTCACGTCACCGAGCTCAGCCTCTACGATATCCGTGGTGCCCCCGGTGTCGCCGCGGACGTCAGCCACATCGACACCAACAGCGAGGTGCGTGTATTCCTCCCACGCGCGTGCTACACCCATCCTCACCTCTCTCGCCTCCAGGTCAACGGCTACCCCGCAGACAAGCTCGACCAGGCTCTCGAGGGCACTGACGTCGTCGTCATCCCCGCTGGCGTTCCCCGCAAGGTTCGTTCGTTGCCCACTTCTCCCTCACTGACGTTGCAACTGATTGACTTTCCCCCCAGCCTGGTGTAAGCTTCTCTCCCGACGCCGTTCCGCCCGTCCCGTTCTAACTCCGAACCGCAGATGACCCGTGACGACCTCTTCAACACGAACGCCTCCATCGTTCGCGACCTCGCCGCCGCCATCGCCCGCGTCTCCCCCAAGGCCAAGGTCCTCGTCATCTCCAACCCCGTCAACTCCACCGTCCCCATCGTCTCCGCCGTCTTCGAAAAGGCTGGTGTCTACGACCCCGCGCACATCTTCGGTGTTACCACCCTCGATGTCGTCCGTGCCCAGCGCTTCCTCGCCGGCGTCGCTGGTGCGGACCCCAGGGACGTCAAGGTCACCGTCGTCGGCGGTCACTCGGGCGCGACCATCGTGCCTCTCCTCTCGCAGACACCCCAGGGCAAGAACCTCACTGGTGAGGTGTACGACAAGCTCGTTCACCGCATCCAGTTCGGTGGTGATGAGGTCGTGAAGGCGAAGGATGGTGCCGGCTCAGCTACGCTCTCCATGGCGTACGCCGGTGCTCGCTTCACCGGCGACCTCCTCCGCGCCATGAACGGCGAGAAGGGCGTCGTCGCGCCCACGTTCGTCAAGAGCCCGCTCTTCGCTGACCAGGGCATTGACTTCTTCTCTTCCAACGTTGAGCTCGGCGTACGTTGATCTGCGTTCCTCGGGACGGCCTGAAAACTGACGGTTGCATTGTAGCCCAACGGTGTTGAGAAGATCCACCCTCTCGGCCAGCTCTCCGCCCAGGAGGAGAAGCTGCTCGAGGCGTGCTTGCCCGAACTCAAGAAGAACATCGAGAAGGGGAAGAAGTTCGTCTCCCAGTCGTAGATGATTTACGCTATCGCGACTATGATGTGGGGAGATCCTGCTGACATCGTACAAAAGTGCTGTTGTACACCTAGAGTCTAATGTGATTTGTCACGTCTTGGATTCCAGCAGTATAAATGAAGCGATGGAGTCTGTCGTGGAGAGTGAGAACGAGCACATGCCTGGCAAGTCATTCCGGCGTACCTTCTGTCTACAGTGTTACCTGTGGCTTTTGCCCTTTCCCTTGACGGTGATGAAACCGTCCTCGTCCATCTCTGGCTCTTCTTTCGGCGTGCGTTGTGGGTGATCGAGCAACTGGGGAGCTTGCTCGTCGTCCTCGCCGTCCTCGTCTTCGTCGCTGTCGTCCTCCCAGTCGCTGTTATCTCCTGCCCCCTCCTCTGCCTGGACCTTCTTCCCCCGGAGCTTGTCCGCCCTTTCCTCAAACTCGCTCAGGAGAGCCGTCCCGCCCGCGCTGACTTCCTGCCACAGCCTGACGACATCTTTCGCGACGGCCTCCGCGCTGCCGTCCTCGAGCACCGCGTCGAACTCGTCCGCCATGACTTGCAGGAGGCGGTCTTCGACGTAATCTACGTCCGGCTTGGGGTCTTGCTCCTCAAAGTCGTCTACGAGCACAGAGGCGAGCCATGTGCGCTTTTCCGCTGACTCGGGGCCGCCCCAGCCCTGGTCGACGGCGATGCGGAGGGCGGGCCAATACGCGAGCCGCGCGATGACGCCGCGCGCAAAGAGAACGGACGTCGGCGGTGGATTGGACGGTGCAGAAGCCGATGCAGACATGGCGCGACGTAGTAGACCGTAGTGCAACAAAGTCAAGTGAGAGCAATCGACCGCCGCCACAAAAATCCTGAAATCAGTGTGCGCGCGCGTCAATAATATCCGCCGACACTCATCCTCGTCCGTCTCCTTCGCTCCCTCTCGTCACCTTCACTCGTCCGAGAGACGACAGAGGCGAAGTAAGTACTTAAGATGCTGAGCGCGGTCGCGGCGCGGAAAGCGCGTCTTGCCCAAGCGCAAACACAAGCACCCGCAGAAACACAGACCTCTGCTGCAATTCCTAGTCCAGAACCCGAATCCAAGAAAGCGGCTCGCTCGAAACCGTCGTCGTCTCAAAAGCCTCCTTCGAAACGCAAGCCAAGCGCGTCGGCCGGGAATCCCCCGAAGAAAAAGAAAGCGCAACACCGCAAGGACCCCTCAAATCAGCATGCGCGGTACTTTGCGCAGGAAGACGCGTTCACGACCCAGAACGATGTCATCCTGGTCGACGATAGCGAGGACGAGAGCTCTGCAGCATCTTCGAGCGCTGCTACGGACGACGACGACGCCCGCTCTCGTCCCCTTCGTGCGGGGGCGGCAAGACCTGGTGGCAAGCGCGCCTGGTCCCCGAGTGCGCCCCTCCCAGACTCCTCTGACGAGGACGGCGGGGAAGGAGACGAACTTGTCCTACTCGATGCCCCTGTCTCTCACCGACAACCCGCTTCAGACGAGTCCAGGATTCTCTCGACGTTCAAACCCGTCCTAGACCAAAACGTCTTCCATCTCCCGGCTGCTGGTGACTCTGCCCAGAAGCGCACCGTTCTGTTACTCAAAGCTTCCGACACCGTCGCTTTCCTGGGTGCCTATTCTCTGACCGTCCTACATGGGGCCATCACTCTCGCCGGGGTCCCTCTGTCGGTCTCCTCAACTGCGCACCCTGTCTATGCTCCTCGCTCGGCCCCTCTTCCTGTTATTATATGTCTCCCATACAGCCCTTCTGATTCAGGCTCGGCACCGCGGGTGAAGCTGCCTGGCCATGTTGCGGATGCAGCGTCCGCTTGCGACGCTGTCGTCTTGTTGCAGGCGCTGTGTACAGGCGTCGAAGGATTGGGTCGGATCTGCAGAACGTTTGACGGCTTTTTCGCGCCCTCGCGCTGGCAGCGCGACCAAGCGCGGTTTGACTTCGGTCTCGAAAACGTGTACTTTGTACGTTCTTCGAATACATTCCTATATGCCGTCATCTAAGACGACCTCTGTGCGTCCAGCTGCCCCTCCAGACGCCCGATACTTCTCCCCTCGTCATTCCCCCAACATGGACTGCTGCTACAGATGACGTACTTCCCGCTGATGAAGAAGACGCACGCACACGGCGGCGTGTCTTCATGGTGAAGGGTCCCAGGAACGCTGGAAAGAGCACTTTGGCACGGTTGTTGCTCAACAAACTGCTCTCAAGGTGCGCACACCTATCGATTCTTCCATCTCGTGTACCATGCCGACAGTGTGCAGGTTCCGTCGCGTCGCATATCTAGAATGCGACCTCGGACAGTCCGAATTCACTCCGGGCGGCATGGTCAGCCTCAATGTGGTCGAGCAACCTCTCTTCGGTGAGCACTGGAGCCCTCGCGGTAGCATTCGTCCAGTGTTGAATAATTTATTGTAGGTCCCACCTTCACGCACCCCAGCATACCGTTCGCCGCGCACTTCACAGGCGCGACTTCGCCGAAGACGTCGCCATCGCATTATCTGGATTCTATTCAGGCTCTCGTGCAGCAATACGAGATTGATGTGCGAAACGCGGTATTGGACGAGGATGGCGTTGAGGAAGATGATGGCCGCACCGGCTCGTCGATACCGCTTGTTGTGAACACCATGGGCTGGACGAGAGGTTTGGGTGCTGATCTCGCACGCAAGGTCGAGGCAATCGTAGAACCTAGCGATATCTTCGCCTTCTCCTCAAGCGATGATGAGCAGGCTTATGCTGCGCCCTCCGGTGTCCAATCATATAGCACCGGTGCCCCTCGGATTCATGTGGTCGAGACCGTGGCCCCGTTGCCTACCACCTCCCATTATACCGCAGCAGACCAGCGCAATCTCTCCATCTTGTCCTACTTCCATGCTGTCTTTCCTCAGGAACCACATCCACCACCTTACTCTTCCCCAGTCGCCGTTGCGTGGAACACCTCTCTGCCTCTCTGCGCTCAACCACCATACGAAGTCGACTGGCAAGCCGCCTTCGAGAAGCTCGTACTGACTGGCGCAGGCTCGGAGGATGTCGTACCCTCAGAGCTGCACAGAGCGCTCAACTGCGCTGTCGTCGGCATCGTGGCTTGTGAGCCAGGCACTCTCGAGGTGCAATCACCGCTAGACGACTCCGGCCCGGGGCCTTTCCACTACGAACAAGGCGCCACGCCCCCAATACCGAACACGTCAAGATGCGTCGGCCTTGGCCTCGTTCGAGCCATCTCTCCCCCTCCCAAGACACATGTTCAACTCCTCACTCCCGTACCAACTCATCTTCTCGCTTCGGCCCGAGTACTTGTCAAGGGCGAGCTGCAGCTGCCGGTCTGGGGTATGCTGGACTTCCGTACTCTCGACGACGGCGGAGATATCGCTGGCTATGAGCGCGGCAAGGTCCCTTACCTTCGCTGGGGGAAGGGCGAGGGTGCAGGAGGTGAACGGCGGAGAGTACGGCGCAACCTGATGAGGAAGGGTCAGATGTGAGGTGTGTAACTATCCCATAGAAGTTGGAGTGTGCAGGAATGCTGATATACGTGCCGCCAGGGCTACAATAGGCATACATAAAAGTACACTATTCGAACACAACAGCCACGTCAGGCCCCTTCGTGCCCAGCCACCGCCTCCACATCACAGCATAACGCATCGTCCATCGCCATTTCCTGCAAAAGACCTCTTCGTCCGTCAAGAACCGGGATATTCTGTATATCTCTCGTCGATCGCGATTGCTGTAGTAGCGAATGTGTTTCGCGGCCTCTTGCAGCGTGGGGTGCATCTTCGCGACCAGGGTGAGTACCCTCACCTCGTCCAACGAACTGCAACCCTACCGGCCCCCGGAAGACCATTCTGTGCCACTTGCAGAATATTCTCGGTGAGAGCTGGTACTCTCTCGCCTCCGAACCCACCTCCACCCTCTCCCGGTACGTCGGCGGCAGTTTTGGCACATAGTATCTCACCAGAGGCGCACCGGCCGGTGTCGTATTGGCGTCCGAAGCCCGATAGGCCCGGCGGGTTCTCTCTGATGCCTTCCAGTATTCTTCCTCTTCTGCAATTGTGCGGTATGTGTTGTATCGTGGTCGGAAGTACTCGCGTATTCGGCCCAGCCAGACGCATGTGCGTGCGATGAGGTCAAGCGAGCCTCCTCCCCTCCAGCACTTGATGACGACGAGCCCTCCGGGAAAGGCCAGGGGCCAGGCGATCAGCCAGGCCTTGAAGAGCACATGAAAAAGCTCCTGAAATGTCTGCTACACGGTTCGTACATGCACGATATTTTTGAAATTCGAACTTGCCTTCGAAAAGTCCGTGCTCTTCAGCGTTACTCGCAGCACCAGGGGCATGGCGGCAAGCGAGGTCAGGAGGGTCGTGAAGGAAGGCAATACCATGTTGTTCTGCCTTCGCGTCGTACTCATACACCTCCCCGACGCAACGCGGAGTCCATGAGGTGCGCGCTGACTCGTTAGAGGCATCCAAATGAAAAGAACGTGCGCAATGCGTGTATACTAGCCGTTTCGATGCTCGCGTCGGAATCCCAGTATGTGCCCTAGAGTATGCGACACTTATTACAGGACATTCGCCACGGCAGAATAACTCATGATCCAAGTAAACCCATGCATAAATACTAAGCAAAAGCAGGAGGTGTAAGATACATGCAAGGAACGCGATAAATAGTCATGACCGTCTCGATATTTCAGTGGACGCGAATGGCCTGCTGGAGCAGTTCGTCGAGTGTCTGCGAGGCGAACAGAGGAAAGTGAGTCCCACTGACACGGACAACATGTGCGAGGATAGTGAACACACCTGGTCCATCTCTTCCAGCTGTGCGAACGTGCTTGCATAAATATCCCTGATTTGCGGATGCAACGACTCCTTATCCAACGGCTTGCCGAACAACATCTCTTCCACCGGATCCAGCGGCGTATGCTCAGGTATCTTGTTGTTCAGCGCGACCCGCATCTCGATCACCGCCATCATCTCGTTCAAGCCAAAGTCGTTCTTCGGCAACACCAGCTTCTGCTTTCCTTCCTTTGCCTGCATATGGGAAGGCATCGGGCCACGCGGGGACGAAGGCGTTGCGGTCCGGTAGTCGGAGACGGCGGACGCAAAGGAGGACTGCCGTTCGTGCGGGATGGGGTACCGAGTGGCGCGGCCGGTGGGCGTAGCCGTATGCGAGCGCTGATAGTCAGATTCTCCGGGGCTGGCCGTCCTGTAGCTCGACAGACGAGACACCGGGGGAGACCCGACACGCTGGCCCACCGCTGCAGCAGATCCAGTCCTGCTATGGGCGTCGCGCGCCGTTGGAGTCGCCGTACGAGACGATGACACCTCCTGCCTGGGGTCACTGGCGGAGTACGTCGAGTCCGAGCTCGTCCTTGTGGAATCGATCGTGTCGACAGTCTGTCCCGAAGATGACTGGGACAGAGGTGCACGACGAGCGCCCTTCTCGTGCTTGATTTTGCTCAGTACGCGGTCCAGCTTCGCGCCCAGACCGTCCTTCCCATGCGCGAGGATGCCGTGCAGGAGATCGTCATTCGAGGGGCTTCTCTTTAGGCCTTGAGGCCCGACCTCTCCGCGCCACTCTTCCTCTACGATGTCGCTGATGTCGTACGTCTCCCCATCCGGCTCGACGTACGAGTAGCGCATGCGGTCGTCCACCTCGTAGCGCGAGCTGCGGATCATCGCATTGCCTGGCAGGAGGACGTCCAAGCCCCTGAGCGTATTCGTGTTCGCCGAGAGGATCGCGCGCTGATTCGCCCGCGTGGCTGCACGCTGAGCTGCGATGATCTCCTGTTTCGACAGCTGGCGCCTCGTGTCTTCCTGTTGGGTGGTGGTGTCCGAAGCGGTGCTCGAGCTAGCCACCGAGTCCCGGAGCTGCTGCAGTGCAAGCTCGTCCAGAGGTGCAGAAGAGCGATGGCGAGCGGATGAGCTTCGGTACGTGATCGCGCGACGCAAGATGAACACAGGGTCGTCAGGCCTGACATCGTCCGCTGAACCAAGCAGCAACTGGGCGGAATCCACTGAGCGGCGCTTGCTCTCGAACTTGCGGTCCACCTGGCGGTAGGTGGGCGGACGAGGGAACGCGTCGATGACCTTGCTAGAAGGCGACAGTTCGCGCTCTGAGCAGACCGGTCAGTCTTGTGTGGACAGGCACAAAACAGGCCCAGAATAGGGCACTCACCCCTCCCGTTGATCTCCACGGTCAACCCATACCTGACACGAGACGAGCTCCTACGCTTGGTCTGCTTATCCTCGATCTCATCGCCACCATCCACCACCCCCTCCGGGATCCCAAACCTGTCCAGGCCCTGTTCGATAACCTCCGCGACAGTGATGTTTTTCGGGAACACGAAGATCTTCTTCCGCATGGTCTGCGAGATGCCCGGGGACGGCACCTGGTTCGCTTGCGGCCGGTTGCGGAGCGTGTTCTTGAACACGATCGCCTCCGTCTGCGGATCGAACACCATATCGTCGGGCAGGTCCTCCGGATAGATGACCAGTTGCATCCCGAACCTGTACGAGGGCGAACTGAATCGCTCCGGAGGCACGTGGCTCCCGCTCGCGGTCGACACCGATAGATACTGCGGGCGCGAGCGCGGCTCGCCGTCTCCGTCAACACTCTCAGCAAGGAGCGTGTCGTCGCCGTCCTCGGCGATGCTGTCGTCGCCACGGCCGCGGCGGTTCAGGTAGAACTTCACCTGCGAGTCGTCCGAGAAGTCGTTCATCGATAGCTTCTTGATCGCGGGGTGCATGGACAGGTTACTCGCGACCGAGCTGATACTGCCGACGCTACTCCGCTTGACCTTTGGTATTTCCATCGCGGCCTCGACGAGCGACTCGAACACGCCCAACGGCTTTTCTTCTGGGCGCAGCACGGCCGACGACCCTTCGACTTGCTTGATAGTGAGGTAGTAATCCTGTTCGTTCTCTCCCGCAGGCAGACGGAAGCGCTGGATAGCCTGGCGGACGAGATCGGACGCGGTCGTAGACGCATTGAGTAGAACGGTCTTGAACGTCGCTTCTGTCTGCAAGTGATCTCCCGCAAAGACGCGTACCACGCTGAGGTCCGGAAGACCGACGCCCTGTCCATCCATAGCAGTGGGAGAGAGCACGAGCGAGCCCGGACGCGGTCTCGAGCCAGTCGCTGTAAGACCAGACGCCGAGCTCGTAGACGAGCTGAACGACATCGAGCCCGGCATGACGGCCGATGCGGACTGTAAGCCGTACGACGGCTGAGCCTCTGGCGGCGTCGCCGGCGAGCGGTTGAGGTACTGCTGGTACAACGCCTGCTGCTGCTGGTCGCGCTGCCGGAGCTGCGACGCGTGCTGGGACAGCTGCACCTGCACCTGGCTCGTATCCGGCTGCGCGCGGTTCTGTTGCTGCTGGGGCGCGTCCTGCGGTTGCTGCTCCGGTTGCTGCTGTTGTGACGGCTGGTGCTGCTGCTGCATCATCCTCTTCGGATCCGCCGAGTTCTTCTGCATGAGCATCGCCTGCTGCTGCTGTTGGCGCGCGCTGACCGTCGTCGGGGACGACACCTCCGCGGACGAGGGTGGGGTTAGGGGGGAAGAGCGCAACGACCTGCCCGACTCTTCTGACTCGCGGCCGAGGGAGTCTGCGCTGGCAGCGCTGCCCGTGTCGGACTTGTCCTTGCCCTTGTCCTTGTCCTTCTTCCGCCCAAACAGTCCGCCGAACACGCCGCTCTTCTTCTTCTTGTCCTTCTCCTTGCCACTCTCGTCGTCTGTAGTCTCATGACCGCGATCGCGGTCCTTGCGCAACTTGCCGCCGCCGCTGCCCTTCGCAGGAGGCGTGTCGCCTACTGACACGGTGGATGTGACCCTAGCTCTGGGGACGTTGGCCGCACCGGAGAGATGGGCCTTCTTGCGGGCGGCTTCCTCGAGCGCTTCGATCTCCTCACGGGTGCGTTTGCGCTCTTCTGACTGCTGCTGCATGATAGCGCTGGGCAGGAGCGGTGCATTCTGTGCCGAACCGGCGTAGTCGTCTGTTCGGGCGACGGGAGGGGTCATGCTGAGTTTGCGCGTCTCTGTCGCCTGCGCGGGATCCATGGTACGGCTAGGCGAGGATGGAGACGCGGGATCAGGCTCGTCCTGGACGATGATGAGCTTGTCGCGCGTGCGCAGTGGCTGAACGGGATCTTCGCGCGGCGAGAGAGCGCCCGACGCGTCCTGGGGATGAGACAGATCCTCGACCTGGATCTGGGCTCCTTGCTGCTGCGTCTGTTGTTGCTGTAGCAATTGCTGCTGGCGCTCCCTCTGCATCTCTTCGGCGGCGCCGTCTTCCCAGCTCATGCCGTCGTCAGGTTCCATACCTGGCGGGGGAGCCTGAGTGGCGACGACGGTGCGTTCATCCCAGTCCTCGGCGAGCTCCGGATCCTCGTCTTCGTAATCCTCGTCGTCCCACTCGACGTCCTCCTCTTCCTCTTCATCCTCGTTCCAGATGGCAGGGGCGTACCTGTGGACGCCAAAGTCTGCCCTGAAGCGGACTCCTTTGGACGACTGGGAGTGCGCGTTACGGGTGCCGGGGGTGGGAGAGGGAGTATGGGCTTGATTTGAGCCTGCGCGGGAGGAGTAGAGCCTGTCGCGGGATTCCTGGAGTTCAGCTTGGGTGGCGGATGCGAGCTAGGCAGGGGAGATTAGCTGATACGAAAGCGAGGGAGGCGTGGGTGATCGCGTACGTCGACGTTGCGATGCTTGTTGAGGCGAGCTAAGCGCTCAAAGGGCGTCTCGATGTTCTCTGCGGGGATGTAGCCGACTTCCTGGGTTTTGAGGACGCGGACGAGCCACCAGTAGGAGTTGCTGTCGTCCATGAGGAAGAGAGAGTCGCCCTTGACGACGTTTGCCTGGCCTTCGACGGTGGCGGCGAAGGAGTGGAGGGCGTAGACGAGATCAAAGTCGATGGATTCGTTGGGGATGGAGAGGGAGGACGAGCCGTCGTCGTCGTCGATGTAGTCCATGTCTCTGTCCTCTCCGTCGGAGTCGTCCTCGAGGACGGAATGCTCCTCGTCGGAGGGGTAGGTGATGTCGGTGTGCATGTGATGATGTTGAACGAGGTCTTCAGACATGGCGAGTTACGAGATGCAGTTGGGGTATGTGTGCGTGGATACAAGTGAGAAGACGAAGGAGGGTACAGTGCGCAATCGAGGAGGGTGCGAGAAGCGCGAGGCGGGAAGAAACGAGCCGGACACTGCGGCAGAGAAGAGGAGAGAGTAGAGCAACTTATGAACGAGCGTCGAGTAGGAGGGCGAGCGAGACAAGCGCTGGCCCCCTCTGCATTGGCGCCGTCTTCCTCGATGCCCACCGCGCTGCCGTACGAAGAGCCTTCGCTCGTCCATCTCCTCCTCATTTCGTCCTTCGTATACCTCCTCAACCTCGCCAGACTCCTCGCAGACTTCCTCGTCCACGGTGGAATCGTTGCCGAAATCACTCTCGGCATCGTATATGGCTCACCCCTCGCCTCTCTCCTGCCCGCTCACTGGGAGGAGACGTTCACTGTCTTGGGTTACCTCGGCCTCATCCTCGTCGTCTTCGAAGGCAAGTCCCGCATCTGACCACGGACCTAGTGAAGCATTCAGCTGACCATTCTTCAGGAGGACTCTCTTCAAACTTGCCAGTGCTGCTCTCCAACCTCCCTTTGTCGACTATATGCGCTCTCGTCGGCATAGGCTTCCCCATCGCCTTCTCTCTCGCTCTCCTGCACGCTGCCTTTGGCTATCGTCCCCTCGAAGCGTTTGCTGCCGGCGCAGCCCTCTCCTCCACTAGTCTAGGCACCACTCTCGCTGCACTGAACTCCGTTTCCCAACGCACTTCCGTCTCCCCCACACACTCTGACAGATCCGCCGAATCTGCAGGGCCTACTGTGCACCGCTCCCTTCCCACCACTCGCGCCCCCTCCCCCATGCCTCGCGCGGACACCTCCACCACTCTCCCACCGTCCTCAAGCTTGAAACCCTTGCAGCAGTCTCGCATCGCTACCGTGCTCATCAGCGCCGCCATCATCGACGACGTCGTCGGTCTCGTCATTGCGGCCGTCATCCCGGCTCTAGCTGCGTTGGATTCCGACTCCTCGAAGAGTGACAGCGGCAGTCTTGCATGGACGATCATCCGTCCTTTACTCTCGTCTCTGCTCATCGCCGCCATTGCTCCGGTGATATCTCGCTTCGTTCTGAGACCTCTCTTCTGGTCTCGTGAAGTGGGCGAGCTATGGTGTGCTCCAGCTCGTCTAGACAAACCCTGGGGCGTCTCCCTGTTCGCGAAAGTGGGGAACGGCTGGGGAACGGAGGCGCATGCTGACGCTGTGAAGCTCTTTCTCATCGTCTGCGCAGTCAGCGCGATGGCCGCTATCTCGAAATGTGAGCGCGCGGTTCTCTTCTAGTGTTTCGCGCTAATAGCATCGTATGTCTCAGATACCGGGACGAGCGTGCTATACGGAGCATACGTAGCAGGCCTCGTACTCACATACATATCCCAACCTCCTCCGCCCGGCCAGGCTTCGCCCAATGTCGCTGTTCGCTTAACTAATAACGACTGCCAACACGAGGAGCGCATCGACGCCCTCTCCTTCGAAGCGACCTTCGCTCGCACACTTGGCCCACTCCAGAATCATCTACTGCTGCCACTGTTCTTCGCAAGCATTGGCTTCGCGATCGTGAGTCTTCCACTTCCCACTTCACCCGCTCGCTCAAGCCAGGCCCCGTGCAGCCATTCCTAAACCTATGGAAGCCCATCATCATATGGCGCGGGATCGTTTATTCACTCCTCATGTGCCTCGCGAAGCTAGCCGTCGGGCTACCTATCCTCCTTCACGCACCCCTCATGCACTGTACACGGGTCCTATCGAAGGATGCCAAGAGCAGCCTTACCTCAATACCGACGTGGCTCGGTGTTCGGTTCAGCTCGTTTGGAATCCTGCGATCGGCAGCTTCCCCTATCCAGACTCCCCCATCCACTTCCCCTTCTCGAGACCCACCCACGGCTGAGGAGTTCAAAGACCAGGCACCGAATACTTCCAACCGCCCAGAGTCGAACAACGCTCCGTCGGCGCGCCCGTCTCCCATTCTTGCCTCTACACCCGCCGCGGTCTTCATGGGCATAGCAATGGTCGCGCGAGGCGAGATCGGCCTGCTCATCGCGCAGCTCGCCCGTGGCGATCCGACCTCGTCGACGGAGGCAGGGCTTCTGAGCGCGGAGCCGTTTCTGCTGTGCATCTGGGCAATCTTGGTGTGCACCTTGGTCGGCCCAGTCAGCTTGGGCTTCGTCGTGCGGAGATGGGGCGATCGGGTGAATGCTGGGATCTGGGCGTAGACGCTTTGATGAGCGGCACGTATCTGCGCGTCTACCCGAGTCAAGTTGGAGCAACATATATGTTGCCATTTGGGAGACATGCCGCCGCGCGGATGCGCCAGTCGCGTATACCCATGTCGGCCCAAGGATAGTTGCGCCCAGGGCGAGTCTCTGCACCGCTGTGATTCCTATGTTTTGACTCGGACTCACAGACGAGCAACTGGGGACAGATCATGGCTGCTTGAGCAGGGACCTCACCGTCCGAACCGAGCCAAGCCATTTCTTGCACGCAGAAAATGCCGTCCATGGAGAAAGGGCTGCAGAGTGCTTTCTTGCGACTCCGGCCGTGAATGAGGTGGGCGCTCGCGCTCAAGTACCAAACGGGACGAGTGTACGTTTGACGGTAGGAGACGTCCGTAGAGCACATCGGAACGTCTGCGTTAGTCTAGAGCGTCCTCCCCCATACCCGCAGCTCACTTCCAAGGTCGGCCTAGGGGAGACAAACGTTAGTCTGTGTTGCTGACCAACAGACGAGAATGTCTTCCGTCTGCCTAGCGGAGACCAAGAACCAGGAGATACTGGATATGTCTTGGCCAGCTGAAGTGTGCCGATATCGTTCTTGTCGTGCCCTGGGCACTCGTCATCGCTGCGGATGCATACGATATTCCTCAGCACAACCTCTGCACCGTACGTGCTCGTCCACCCTTGGCTCATGCAGCAGCCCCCAGCCCAGCCCGTCTATGCCCAGTCCTTGGCCTCCTCAGCTGTCCCCCCTCGCCATGTATCAAACCCCCCTCCTTCCCAGTGCCAACAACCCACGCTCTGAGTTTCTGCGACAGTCCTCGACAAGATGCCCACCGCGCTGCCCTACGAAGAGCCTTCGCTCGTCCATCTCCTCCTCCTCTCCTCCTTCATATACCTCCTCAACGTCGCCAGAGCGCTCGCAGACTTCCTCCTCCACGGCGGCATCGTCGCAGAGATCGCTCTCGGTATCGTATATGGCTCACCCCTGGCCTCTCTCTTGCCTACCGCCTGGGAGGAGTCCTTCATCGCCTTGGGCTACCTCGGTCTCATCCTCGTCGTCTTCGAAGGCGGGTCTTCCATCTCACCCCACCCATGCTGATGCCTCCAGCTGACCAGTCTTCAGGTGGACTCTCTTCAAACTTGTCCATGCTGCTCTCCAACCTCCCCTTGTCCACCATATGCGCCCTCGTCGGCATAGGCTTGCCCATCGCCTTCTCTTTCGCTCTCCTGCACGCTGCCTTTGGCTATCGTCCCCTCGAAGCGTTCGCCGCCGGCGCAGCCCTCTCGTCCACCAGTCTGGGCACCACTCTCGCTGCATTGAACTCCGTTTCCCAGCGCGCCTCCGTCTCCGGCAAAGACTCTGACACGTCCCCCGAGTCTGCTCCACCCACACTCGACCGCTCCCTTCCCACCACTCGTGCCCCCTCCCCCATGCCTCGCGCAGACACCTCCACCACCCTCCCGCCCGTCCCGAGCTCCAAACCTCTGCAGCAGTCTCGCATCGCCACCGTGCTCATCAGTGCTGCCATCATCGACGACGTCGTCGGTCTCGTCATCGCCGCCGTCATCCCTGCCTTGGCCGCGGTCGAATCCGACTCCTCCCAGAGCAACCACGCCAGCCTCGCATGGGCCATCATCCGTCCCCTACTCTCCTCTCTGCTCATCGCCGCCATCGCCCCCGTAATCTCTCGCTTCGTCTTGAGACCTCTTTTCTGGTGCCATCGCATGGGCGAGCGCTGGTGTGCTCCGGCTAGTCCAGACAAGCCTTGGGCCGTCTCCGCGTTCTCAAAGCCGGACAGCGCTTGGGGAACGGAGGCCCATGCCGACGCTGTCAAGCTCTTTCTCATGGTCTGTGCTATCAGCGCCATGGCTGCCATCTCTCACTGTGAGCGACCGGCGTTCTCTCCATCCCTTTGCACTAACAGCATCGTCTCTATCCAGATACCGGGACAAGCGTGTTATACGGAGCATACGTAGCCGGCCTCATACTGACATACATATCCCGACCTCCTCAGCCCGACCATGCTTCACCCGACCTCGACGTTCGCTTGACCGATCATGACTACCGACACCAGGAGCGCGTGGAAGCCCTCTCCTTCGAAACGACCTTCGCTCGCACGCTCGGCCCGGTCCAGAACTATCTACTCTTGCCATTATTCTTCGCAAGCATCGGCTTCGCGATCGTGAGTCCCCCTTTTCCCTCAACGCACCTCCCCGCTCAATTCACCGCCAACGCAGCCGTTCCTGGACCTCTGGAACCCCACCATCGTATGGCGCGGGATCGTGTATTCAATCCTCATGTGCCTCGCGAAACTAGCCGTCGGGCTACCTATTCTGCTTCACGCGCCCCTCGTGCACCACACACGGGTCCTTTCAAAAGACGTCAAGAGCAGCGTTGCCTCAGTACCCGCTCGGCTGACTGATCAGGTCACCTCCTTTAAAATCCTGCGATCGGCGGCGTCCCCTACCCACACCCTCCCGTCCTCTTCTCCTCCTCCCCGAGAACCACCCACGACAGAGAAGCCCGTAAACCAGACTCCGAATCCTTCCGGCCGTTCGGAATCCAACCACACTCAAACGCGCCCATCGCCTATCTTTGCCTCCAGCCCCGCCGCGGCCTTCATGGGCGTAGCAATGGTCGCGCGAGGCGAGATCGGCCTGCTCATCGCGCAAATCGCCCGCGGCGACCCGACCTCGTCCACGGAGGCAGGGCTTCTGAGCACGGAGCCGTTTCTGCTGTGCATCTGGGCGATCTTGGTGTGCACCCTGGTCGGCCCAATCAGCCTGGGCTTCATCGTGCGAAGGTGGGGCGATCGGGTGAACGCTGGGATCTGGGCGTAGACGCCTCGAGGAGCCGCACGTATCTGTGCGTCTACCCGAGTCGAGGTCGCTACATGCTGGAGGCGTAACTGCAATGCTGCTGCAACTAGGGAGGTGGCGCGGATTAGCGGATCCTTACTCTCTATGTCGGGCCCTACAGGGTAAGTCTTTGCATCGCCGTTATTCGTACGATCTGACTCAGGTTCACGGTAAAAAGCAACTTGGGCCGGATCATGACTGCTGGAGAGGACCCTCACCGTCGGAACCGAGCCGAGCCGCTTGTCGATGAGGACCCGCTGCCGTTGTGCATACAAGCGGTTCTGGCTCTTGCGCTCATGCCAGCAATGCTACAGATGAATGCAGACCCGGGTGTATGGGAGTATGGGACCTACTCTAATAAGCGCATTTCTGTACACAGTAAGTAGATACATAGATACGATGTTACTGCGGCGTTCCACAAAGCCAGCTACGAGTGATTCCTCGCTATGCAGGGTAGCGTACGTAGCTGTCGACTAGTGCATCGACCTCTCGAGTACCAGCCACTTGTGCAACCGCACACTCAGCGAGCGTTGCTGTATGTACTGGGTACTCGCGCTGACGTCATAAGCACAAATGTACGAGGCGCGGTGGCTCGGACCGCAGACTCTCTTCACTGACTCCTCCGTAGATCCAGCAGCGATACCCAGCTCTCTCCATCCTGCTTAGAACACATCCCGCACATCGATACAACTAGACACGAGCGGTACAGATGGCATCCAAAGCGACAGAGAAACGCATCTACCTCACCAGACACGCGGAGGCAGAGCACAAGTAAGCCCGCATCCATTACCTCTACACTTCACCACCCAACGATCTCCAATCTCTTCACAGCGTGTCCGAAGACTACACGAGTGAGTGCTCACCCAGCAACACAAAGGCAATATTGGCCTGACCGCGGTCGCCACAGTCCGCGACGCCCCCCTCACCGCGCGCGGCCGCGAACAGGCCGCCGCGCTGAACGAGGCCACCAAAGACACCGTTCAAGCCGTAGCGGACCTGCTCGTCACCAGCCCCCTCCGCCGCACCCTCTCCACCACCCTCGTCGGCTTCCCTCACCTCCGCCAACGCCTCGAGGCCCAAGGAAAGCCCATCATAGTCCTCCCCCAGCTGCAAGAAGTGAACGACCTCCCCTGCGATACCGGATCTGTGCGTCTACTTCTCATTCCCCGTCCCAAAGCAACCCACAGCTCACAGGACCGTGTGACCACAGGATCGCGCCGTGCTCGAGGCAGACCCCGAGTTCGCCGGCCTCGACTTCTCGGCCCTCACGCCCGACTGGAACTCTAAGCAAGGTTTCTACGCCGCGACCGAGGACGCCATCCGCGCACGCGCGCGCTGGGTCCGTCAATGGCTTCGCTCGCGCCCAGAGCGGCACATCGTCGTCGTCTCGCACGGCGACTGCCTCCGCTACATCACAAAGGGCCAGAACACGCATGAACCGTGGGCAAACGTCGAGATGCGCGAGTTTACATTCGCGGCCGACGAGTCGGAAGACAAGGACGGTCAGGCGTGGCTGGTACCTGTCAAGCGCGTTGCCCAGGAGGGAGAAGCGGAGCCTACGTCCTCGGAACAGACAGCGTCGTGAATACGGAACGACCGTAGAGACATTGCGATAGATCTTTCATTAGAGAGGTGTATAGTAGTAGCCTAGACGGACAGCTGCATGCGGAAGACGTGTAGAGGGGTATGTACATAACGCCGACTATCGATGATATAGCGGTATTCACAAAGGTATAGACGCCAGAAATTGTCTAGCAATAAACTTACTCGTTCACGAATGCGTGAAAGCAGCAACACAGAGCACCAGCAAGACGCGTGCCCACTCCACCGCACCTCCAACCTCCATTCCGGCCGATACTGCACTGGGTGACTGCGACAGCGGCTCAGCCGAGCTTGCCGTCCTGAATCGCCTTGCGTATCGGGTTCGACTCCTTCGGGATTGCGCCGCTCTTCTCCAGTCGGTCGAACAGCACGAAGAGCTTCTCGGCCTCCCGTTCCTTTTCTTCGTCGGACATCTCGATCGGAGGCGTAGGTTTCTCCTCGATACCTGTAATGGGGTTGATGGGCACGCCAGAAGCTGTGGTCGTCGGGGCGGAAGCGCCGCTCGACCCGCGTGGTGGTGGGGGTGCGCTCATGATACCCTTGTTGAACAGGAAACCCGCGACGTTGCCATAGCCGACATATGAGGCGAGCGTGCCCGCTGTGAACAAGCAAAGTGAGATCATCTGTTGCTGCTGAGTAGACGCCAGAACGTACCATCCGAGTCGCAAACGGCATACAACATCTCCCCGACAGCATTCTTGAGCTTCGCATGGTGCACAGAGGCGAGCAACCTCAGCAGCCTCCCTAGCAGATCCGCGCGGCCCTCGAGCGGACTCGTCCTATCCAGGTCCTCCGGCAGGATCCACTCGCGCATGCGCAAGCGAGACCCCTCGTCCGCCTGACATAGTTTCGTGATCAATACGGCGAGCGGCGTCATCACGTCGTCCAGCGTCTGGTCCGTCTCCTTCCTACACTTGTCGCGCACGCTCACGTCGTCCGGATCCACAGTGCCCGGCATATAGTGGTTCAGAGAAACGTCGAGGAGGTCATATGAGCGAAGGAGTACGTCGACCGGTGCGGACGAGGCATGCGGGGAGGACGAGCGGGAGAGGGACCGACGACCCGCGGCCAAAGCAGACCATGCGCGGTCGAACGCGCCAGGCTTGGGGTCTTTCGACGGGCCGCCCGTCGGAGATCCCGCCTGACTACTGCTATTGCTGGACGGTCGAGAAGCCTTACTTGAAGACTCGGACGAGCCGGACGGCTTCGAAGAGGGTATGGGTGAGCCGCGACTGTTCGTGTTGGGCGGGAACCACACGTTGCGCAGGGAAGGCGAGACGGGGATCGTGATCAGGGAGTGAATGACGTGAGTCATAGGTGCGACAAGGGGAGCAGGGAAACTAGGAGGTAGCGTGTTGAACGTGCGCAGAAGGTACGGAAGAATGCTAGGATCAAGTGAGGTGAGTATATGCGCTACACAAGAGCAAAAACAACAGCGCACCCATCCAAGCGATCGCTCCAGCAATCGCCCATTACCTTGACTTCGTTCTTATTATTAGAGTCGTCGACGAGCTAGCACGACGCCGTGAGCGGCGCGTTGAGGCAGCAAACGAGATGGACGCTCACTTTAGGATAATGTAACAACAGATTAAACGTGAACTTCAATAGATCGGTCATGGCTTCGCGTGCAAACTTTGCGCTGCTGAGAATAGCCTTCGTCAAGACTTCGAGCTTGCTTCCGACAATCTCGGTGATGTTGCCGGGATGACCGGGAGGTTTTGCCTCGACGAGAGACTTGATGAAGTCGCCGGCGGACAACATGGAGACGGTGGAGAGGAAGAGCAATCGGGATGCCAAGAATATGCGTTCGGGAATTCCAGATTTCTGCGGCGGTTGAGCACGATGCGGGGACGCAGTGTCGGGAAAACGACGGACCTCGAGAAGCTCGAGGGCAAAGTCACCTCCTCCTACCTGCTTTTGGATAAAGGTGGTACGCGCGCCCTCCACGAGCAGCATGGCGTTTGCGACGCAGCGGATGGCTTCGTTGGAAGCATCGAGGTCGTCCTTGTACGTCTTGGACAAGGAGATGAGGGCGGAGAGGTTGGCGGAGGAGGCGATGACCTCCGAGCCGGCCGGGTTCTTGCCCAATGACTTTACGGCCTGGAGAGCGGGGGCGGCATCTATAGGGCGGATCGGATCTGTTGGCCTGCGACGCCACGCGGGAGGGGGACGGGGACGGACGTACCTCTTGCCGTGAGCCTGCTCTTCTTGCCTCCGTTTGCGTTAGATTTCGTCAAATCGTCAATGATGGTCTGGATGAGCTCTCCGCGCTTGGCATCGTCGATCTGAAGGGGGAGTGCTATCAGAAGGAAAGAAGGCGGGCGGGGTGAGCGAGCTAGAAGGCGCGGAGGGCGAGAAGCGGCATGCCATTTGTGATGGACTGGAGGACCTCTGCGACGTCGGAGCGCGAGGACGTGGGCGAGAGAGCGGTGTATGCGTTGAGGAAGTTGGACATGAGCGTCGCGCGGTGCTCCGGAGTGACGAATGTACAGAGAGGGCCGGGGGACCACGGCAAGGAGCGGGCGCGGGGAGCGGTGGAGAGATGAGTTTGCGAGGGTCGTGTTCTGCGCGGTCGTGGCGGATGTGCGCTGGGCTCGTGAGCGGACGGGAGAGAGAAGAGAGGTGGTGGGAGAGGGAGAGGAATGTTCAGAGTGATGGTAACCAGATAGCTGACATGTCCATTTCCTGCCCGTGCTCCCGCTCAGCTGAGGCCCCCGCTCCGGCCTTGTCTCCTCCAAACACATTCACCCAATCGGCCCGATTGTTCTGTCGGCCATCTGCTCTTGTTATTGCGGTACAGCCACGGCGGACATCACTCCCGCAATCTGTACTTTCCTGCGCTTCTTCATTCCCCGCCCAGACATAAACAATCTACCATTACTCCCGCGTCGCGCCCACAGAACAACAGCTCGTCGAACTCTCCCCCAATCTCCGCCTTCGCCCGGCCGCCTTCCTTATCCTCTCCCACGCAGAATAGGCACTGGAGCACAAGCATTTTCGCCCACAGCAGACGTCATGTGCTGCTCAACACCGTCCTCCAGTCGTCGTCCCCACAGTCCGTTCCGAATCTCGGCCGCAGTGCCTCGAGGCTATCCTATGTATATCCGGACGTCCATGCTTGCCCCCAGCCGTCCATCTTAGCAACGGGCAACCTCAGCCTTTCCGATGTGAACGCCAGGCCATTGTGGCGGGCCTGCGGAGGCTCGCGAGGATCACTGTCAAAGCTTCCGCAGCTCGGCGCTGGGAGACTTGACAGGCACGAAGGCGGCTCATCACCGTTGCCACACGGCAGTCCATTGCTGACCAGCGCAACATGTAGACGTGAGCAACACCGTAAGAGTGCCGTCAACAAGCCACATACCTACTAGTAGCAAGCAATCTATGCACCGTTGGCAATGCTTGTACTAGGCACCGCAGCGTCCTCCTCAACCTTGATTGGCTGAGCGACGTCCGACGCCGAGTCCTCCGTCAGATACTCCCGCAACTCGGGGAAATTCTGGATCAACGCCTCGTCCAGGTACTTCTTGTAAGACTGGCATCCGGGCTCAGCACCACGACCCGCATCGGATCAAGTTGTACACTCACGTCGATGGCATGTATTTTGCCATTCATGAACTGGTTCTCGGTCGCAGCTCGCTCCAGCCGCTCCTTCGTCAGCAGCATCGGGTTTCGGGAGTTGTCGATGTCCATGAGAACCTGCATGGGAATCATCGTGTCGATCGCCTGGGACATATCGTCCAGCGTCGCCAGGTGATTAATCACGTCGTTCCTGTACGTGGCAGACCGGGCACGCGAGGTCAGCAACCGGTTACAGGCAACCTAGCGCGCCCACAGGGTGAACGCGGCATGTGCAAAACAGAGACACGAGCTACCCGAAAGATGTTCCGCCACAAGGGCCGACCAAGTAAGTCGACCACATCCTAGATGGTATGTTCCACCCGAACATACGCATGGAGATGTATGAAGCTTCAAAAGCTCAGATCCGCGCACCGGACGCGGACTCCAAGGAGACGACGAAGACGAAACGATGCACTCACACTCTCGCTCCGACCTGCTTCCCACCCCCGCCAGGCTTGTCTTTCTCCTTCGTCAAATCGCCCACGACAGTCGTACCGAGGTTGTATAGCGCATTCGCGAGGCCCATGAGCTCCATCTCGAGGTCGCCCTGCACGCCCGGGGGCGGTGGCGACTCAGACTCGCGGGGACTGTCCGGGGCGGGCGGGGGAGGTGCTGGTGCTGGTGGTGTAGACATGAAGCTGCGAGCCATGTCTGGGAACGCGCGCGCTGGTGATCAACGCTGTGTGTGGGCGTGTGCCTGAGTCGAGTCTGAGTCCGAGTGCGAAGTCCGAGACAACAACGGAACAAGACCACAGCGCAACAGGCGCCCGTCGTATGTCACCAGCCACGTGGTGCGAGATCTCATCGACGATTCCGTCATACTCAAGGCCCTCCGAATGTCTCGGAATTCGGCAATCGTTGGTCGGACAGCAGCTTTTCCTCTAACACCCTCCTCGTCCGCTCGCTGCAGCGAGTTACTCAACCCTCACGCCGGAAATTCGCCGAAAAAATCAACACCTGAGAATATAACACGCCAGACCGCGATGAACCGGTAATCTACCAATTCATAAGCCAATAAGCGTCGGAGAGGCTCACACTCAGGTTCCGGTACGCAGGGGTCCGATTGTTTTGGTAGGTCTCCTTCCGGCATGATCGAAACATCCGGATTTTCATGTGGTGTATCATAGACGATTGATGAAGCAGAGGTAAGGCGAAGAGTGTCCATCACAGCGGGCTTGGTAGAGCGACTGACATCTCGTTCGCAGTATCTGCTCGATCAGCTGGTATGTGGAACGTCGATGTTCCATTTGTGCCTGCTCATCGTGCATTACAGCCACCCCCATCTGCTGGCGAAGATCCTATGGCGACAAAGCTGCGCAAGCGACTGCAGGAGCTCCTCTCTTCTCTGCGGGCTGGCGCGGAGGGAACAACGAGAGGCGCATCGAGCTAGATAACGCGCAAGACGGTATGTTACTTGGCTCCTACTATTTCCAGACTGAATGTGCATGTCGAGATATCAATGTCCTAGGTTACTTACCTTGATGGCGACTGGTGCGCGAGGTGCACTCATAGATATCTATCATCTTCACGGACGCCTCTTAGTGTATCAGACTCATCATGCGGCGATTTACCTCTCATATTAAATTCTCCAGTATCTTCACTTGCACAGTGCGAATCTTGCAGGTCTGAGGTCCATCTAGTTTGGTACTCGGAGAGACTGCGCTAGGGGAGTCACAGTGACGGTGTGGGTGATAGGTCGCGAGGGCCGGTTGAACTGCGACTGTAGCGGCGTCGTTCTGTCGCCCGCATCTCTATACGTGCTCACCTCTGCTCTGTGCCACTATCTCCTCCTGCTTCGGCTGGCTTGGTCTCTGTCTGCAACTTCTGGAGAACTACCATGGCCTCAGGACAGCTCTCCCCGTTTGCATCCTGCACCGACGGTCTAGGCTTCCTCCACTCGCTCGATTGCCGCAGCACGACGACCCTCCTGACCCCCACAGCGAGCGTCTGTACCGTCTCGTCACTTGCACAAAACGGAGATGGCGACGGCGTTGCGGGACGTGTGCGGACGAAGACTATGCAAACGAAGGAAATCCTCAAGTCTCCTCAGCCGCATCGTTTCCATCTCGTACCGAGCGGCAGGAAGCGGACGCCAGAGCTCCCAACACTGCCCTCTAAGTCAAGTGCGCAGTGGAAGTTCATACAGGAGGGGCCCATGTCCCCTGCGAGCCCCGGCGGAGATGAGGATGGCATGCTCCCAGACATCTTCTCCCCGGAAGAGAGTCCTCTTATGTCGCCACTGGACATTGTGAGCTATCATTGGTGCACCATCGCACTAGATTAGCTCACACAGGAATCCAGACTCCAAGTCCTCCGCAAGCTGCGCGCGACAATCGTCTATCAACTCGTGTACAGGAGAACGCTGTCGGAGAACCGGGATCTTACGCTCTGCTGTATCATGCCTGCAGAGACACCCGCCCAACGAGCACGGGCTCCGCGCTGTCTGTTCAGACTACATCGGCCTCGTTCACCCTCGTACAGGATCAGACAAAGCGGCTCTCTTCCGCTTCGACCAGCCTATACCCGGATCTGCTGTGCAAGGACGAGCGACTTTGCTCCCTCGGCCATAGGCCGCCTTCTCCAGCACATAACGAAGTCGCAAGCGCTCTTCCGCTACCGGAGATACAACCTATCGCTACGAGGTGCAATAGGATCACAGAAGCATCTAAGCTTACGACAATCGTGTCCTCGGAGAACCTCAACAGCAACAGTAGCCGTGACAACGCAGCTGAAGTAAACACCACACATGCTCCCTCCGGCACACTAGATTCCTTGGTATCGAAGTATCGGTTGCGTCCGAGTTCCGTCTGCGATGAGCTTAGTGCTTCGTCGGATCCCGCCTCAGACTCTTCCACTGGTCCAGAGAAGGCGCTCGGATCTGGTTCTTCTTCTTCCGCCAAGGTTCCGCCAGCTCGGGACCGGCGCAAGTTCGCTCTCCGGCGACAGGCAATATACGCCGAGTATGGGTTCCAGATAGCGCTCCCCGACTCGGATTCGGAGACCTCCGTCAAGGTTCTTGCGAGCCCGAACAAGAAGGCCGCGCAGGGGCGTGCAGCGTCAGCGTATGTGCTGTCCGGTAGCAACTCCCGCTCGACACTCTCTGCGTCGACATCTGGGTCCGTGGTATCTGAGGCGGCCCGGGTCTCTGCTGGCGATGAGGGCATGCTCTTCGGCTGCGGGAACGAGAGGCTCGAGCGGCTTTCCGTCCAGGACGACATCCTAGGGGCTACTCGGAATACACTTCTGGAGGACTTCGTCGGGCTCACGACTAGCACTCCGCCCGCGAAATCACGCACTCGGCGCTGTCTTCTTGGGTCTGTTCTCGACTCTCTGGATCGCCCTGTGCTTCCGTCTGATCTGGTGGCGTTGACCTCCACGCATCTTTGGCAGCAGGACTGGGCCCCGCTGCGCATACGAAAGAAACAGGCTATCCGTCATTCGGTCCATGTCTCCGTCAGTGCTTCTGAGCGATCAGCGCGGCTCTCGGCATGGGAAATCGACCCCGGGCACCATCCTATCGTGCAGGATTTGATCGATGAGCTGGACCGGTCCATTGAGCAGTGGCGGTGGATTATGCAACTCCGGACGTACCTGTGACTCTGCCGCCTGGAACATGGAGTGCACCAGGATCTCACTGCGCTGCGAATCCGATGATTCCCCACTATTGCGTCTCATTCTACCCCGTATCAGTTCCTTTCTTCTGTAGATTTGTGGAACACGGTGCCTATCAAACGAATCTTCAGAATACGAGGGGTCTCTGTTGAGCACGTCACCGGAGAGTGGTTCTCAAACCCTCGTCGGATTGTCCTGGCATTATTTGAATATAAGGGCAACGTCGCATGAGCGCTCGGCGCACATAGCCGAGTTGTTGTGCATTGTTTGGCAGTAGTTGGACCGCCCTCCCTGATGCCGCCGATTTGGCGAATGGCCACATACACTGGGTGCCAAAGCGCCGGATTCTGGTCGCGAAGCATCCGTGCAGAATGCCGAGATACTGCACTCATGCTGTACGCATTCTACCCAGGTTCCGTGCCGTTCAGCATGTCTTCCGCATTATCACATTCCTCAGGGGTTATTCGAAGATTCTTATCATGTTGTACAGAGGTTCCTCGGCCCATAGCATCTCAGCCGCAGCTCGCAGCTGCCTGGTTTCTGGCCACGCCCCAGGGCACCTCCGCCCGCTGATGGTGCAGCGCACGCGCACTCAAATGGAAAGAGGGCAAACGGAATGTTATTTTCATCATGTAATGTATGTAATACTATGACATATGCAGAGAAAGCGAAATAGGCCACGTCACTGGTACTGTAAAAGTGCTTTATGATCTGCCCTCACGAGCCCGTCGATACTGCATCTGGAAGTGCCTGAAACCACCTGGGAAGGCGGGTTAGACATTAAAATTTGAACGCGGGATCGTGCCGAGCTGAGAATAATACACGTACCGAAGACAGATCAGTGTCCATGTTGAGTCCGTGGGTATGCTCGATGGCGGTCTGTAAGGAAATGAGACCTAGTCACCAGATCAGTACTACGGTGGCATCGCAGAGGGGAGACTGTACGTACTCACAATCACCAGACATTCACAAGCCAAGTGAGCGCGGAATCGGCCAGTCATGATCAGCACGGACGGGGGACATTGCGAAGAGGCCCTCAATCTGTAGCATTCAGCATTGGCATTGGGTGGTGATCTAGGACGTACATGTGCTCACCTGCTGACCTGCTATGCTGGCATCTGCCTCCTAGAATGGGAGGGTCAGTTCCAAATCATTGAGAGATGACGCGCACTTATATACGACGTGGATATATGCAGTGGAGAACACTCACTTGCCAGTGCGACTGTTTAGGTTTCTCGTGGCATGATATAGCTCAAATACCCCTGCGCTCCACGGCGTCGACAACGAAGAGGAGGGGGAGAAGGAGGGAGGAGGAGGGAGTAGAGAAGGAAGAAGAGGATGAGGAAGAGAGCGCGCAATGTAAGTGATACCGGGCGCGGCGGGGGCTGCGCACGGACCCGAAGACTTGAGCAATCTGGTCAGTATCTCAGTAGAGCCTCTGGATTGCTATGAGGTTGCGTGAAAAGTGACATTTATGTCGAATCTCATGGCCATCGAAGCAGCATCTCGGCATTCCGCGTGGATGCTTCGCGGCCAAAATCCGGCGCTTCACCCAGTGATAGTGACCGCCTCATACCGCATGATCCTCTAACGGTGAAGTTCGCGGTCGGTTCTCAGCGTTTATATTCTTCGGACTGCAGACCAAACAATGCCTCTGGCCAATTGTGCTCGGCTATGCAGAAACTTGCGGGTCTCACCAGTGGACCTGGATTCAAGTGAGACAAGTCTTGGCCTGGCAAGGCTCCTGGTTTGCCATGGTGCCAATCCGCATTCGCAATAGCTCGGTCAAGCCGCTTCGAATGGACGAGGACCTGACTATACCTCGGGCTTACGATGTGGATTCCCGCGCCTGTATATGAGCGCAGTAAGGGCTAGTCTAGTCCTTGTGCCATGTACCCAGGCGCCTTCCGAGTCAGTGCACCTGTGCATGTTACTGTAGCCGACATGCTGGGGGAAACGTCTGGCCACCGCCCCATGGTCAGCAGAACGCGGCCAGCATCATATATCGCGCTTCGTACGGCTGTTAGACGGCTTGAAGGCGCACTTCTGCACTCGAAGAATTCCGCTATGATCAGGGTCATCACCTGTGCTCCAGTGAACAGATCGACGCGTACGCGGTGGGGTCTTCTTCCACAGTCATCAGCTGTGGACGCCAAAGACTGACAAAAGAGGCACAGGCCCTGCTAGAAGATCATCAAGCACGCGCTGTGATCAGACAGAAGCTGTTTGAGTGCCGTTGAACACTGCGGGCAGTGCGCGTGCAAAATGAAGTGAAGCGGCCGTCCTGCCATCGACTCATCTCACAGTCCCCTCTCATCCGCTGCGAGTTCAACGACAGCCTCAGTCACTATTCTACCAGGGTATCCCTGCCTCTGACACCGCCTTGATGCACCCTCTCTACTGCGCACTATTGATATCGGCGTGGCTCGCTGAAGGACTTCTAACAGCCATCGCTCAAGAGACGAACGCTACATGCATGGCATATTACTCATGGGCGATGTACTCTCGGCATATTAGCATGAGTTTTCTTGCTGACGCCCTAGTCAGATGTCCAACAGCAAGGGCCAAAGCCCATGTCTGGTCACGTCATACTTGCTCGCACCATGTCTATCTCAGACAGGTGAGCTGCCCTACCGCGCATCTCTAGCCGACCGTGGTATATTGACGTCGGGTATAATACAGGGTCGTTCATCGCTGCGCTACTTCCGGGCCGTCACTATCCTATCGCTCACAATTCAAGTGCAGATGCCTGCACATGCAACACCGTGTTCAATTCTACTCTCTTTGCATGTGACATGTGTCAACTTGGACCATCCGCGGACATTACGCCGTCTGTCGTTGCCCCCTGAGCCTCCACTGCTCCATACTTGAGCCTCATACGCGCTGTACAGATGGTCCGTCTATAAGGAGGGTTGCTCCGTAGGAGTCAGTATCGGGCTGTAGGTCATCTAGCCAACAATCGTATCCGGCATGACTTGTGCTGACCAGTAGATATCTGCCATAGGTACCCTAAGGCCATACCGTCGACCACCGAAGTACCCGGCTGGGCTACTCTCGACGTCACGGTCGGTAGTCTTCCCGCAAGTGTCATTCGTCTATCTTAATCCGGCTACTAGGTCAACGACACGTTCGACGCGGTGGCGGCCGAGGCTCAGGCACTCGGAGACAGTAGGTGCTGTTCGATAATTGGTTGAGAAAACCAGTTTTGAATCCTACAATTGCAGAGGGGTCGCCGACGTCGTCAGTATCGGCATCGGCGTCAGGATCATCAGTCGGGGAACCGCAGTCTAGCAGCAGCACTCACTCTTTGACGACGACCGCTACCGAGACCCCTCACCCCTCCAAAGGCAACGACGCTGGCAACAATTCCTCCAGCCCCGCGCCGTCGAAGAAATCTAGTCCTGCCGGGGCCATCGCGGGCGGCGTCGTGGGCAGTGTCGTCGCAATCACTGCCATCGGCGCAGTAACCTTGTGGGCGCGGCGTAGGCGCATTCGGGGGCGCTACGCAGCTGCAGGTTCAGCCGATGCGACCGCTCACGAGGACGGACAGTGGGCGGAGAAACCTACGGAAACCGGGACCTCCTCGCTGCCTACGATCCATTATACCAGTTTGAGGCTCTATGTGAGAGCGCTTCGTTTGACGCACTGCTCTCGACAATCTGACACTGCGTAACTTCTCAGGACCCGGACGACCCGAGCACATACCCCACAAATGTCCTAGCTGCCGAGATGGGGCTGGAGTCTCACCCTACCACCAGCTACCCTCAGGTTGACCCAGTTTCCATCGCCCCATCGGCTTCACTCCGCGCCGACTCCCCTGCCGGTGCCTACGAGGCTGGCGGGGTAACGAACCCCAATGCGATGTACAGAGGGGCGCCGGAACTATGAATCAACACGATGGATACTGTGACAGTCATAATATCCGTGTAAGCCCTTCTCCCCGGAAATCTACACATTGGATCCGGCACTCGCCACCGATTTCTGATCTTTCCGCCGCATCACTCTCCAGCCTGTATCAACTATGAAGCCTGTAATATAGTCTGAATTCGAACGTGCGTACGTAGGTTTAGGTACTTTTCGGCCAGATCGTACAATAAATAAATCCCGAAAAATCCTGGTCCTCCACCAATTCATCCTTCGCCGTGCGGGATCGGGTCCAAGAACGGGTCGTCCAGATAATCTCCATCCGAGGTTGCCAGGTTATCATGGAGATCGAGGACCTGAAAGAGCTGCGCAAGGTTGGGAACCACTTGACTGGCCTCATCGTAGAAGCTAGGGTGGGCGCGCAGGGTTCGAAGATGGTCCCAGACAGACTCGGACGCAGCAAAGCATTCGTCCAGGAAAGGGTCGTGCCAGATGTGGTCCCTGATCAGGAGGGGTCCGTGGTAAGGCTCGTCGTCCAGGAGTGCTTCCTCGGGGTGGGGCTCGTCGAGGATAGATCCGTCTTTGAGGGACGTGTCTACGGACGGCTCAGCTGGGAGGGGTTCGTCCAAGAAGGGATCGTCCTGGAACGGCTCTTCCGCGTAATCATCGTCGAATGAGAGTTCCTCCACTTCCAGTCCTGTGAAGGCTTGGTGGAGGTCCCAGGTCGGCTGAGGGTCTGCGACGTCGTCTTGCGTGCCGAGATAGGGGTCGTCTGCCTGTGCACCTGGGAAGCACCAGCTACGAAGTTCATTCCGGCTAGGACGCCGTGCGCCCGCGTGCTCGTCCTGGCTCCAACCCACGACGGGAGGCGCGCCGTCCAGCGGCATGTTGAGGGCCTCCCGCAGGTAGTCGTCGTAGTCGTGGCCATCATCGTCGACGTCGTCCGTTTGAGAGAAGACCGCCCGCTGACAGTGCGCAATGCCGAAGACGCAAGTGCAATCAGCGTAGGTGGACGCGGACAGGGATGGCTGGACGTAGGTTGAAACCGGGGCGAAGAATAGCTTCATCTCAGGGGTGCTCGTAGGGGAGCGGATGAAGCCGAGCGCGTCGCAGGAGAGCGTTCCGGTTGTGGCCTGATCGTTGGGTTGGTCTTGGTCTTGGGCATTGTTGCTGAGAAGGAGCTCGCATTCAATTCGAGCAGCAAGATGTTTCGCATGAACGACTTGGTTTGAAGGCTGCAGCCAACATGGTCCCGGTCATCTTGTCAGTCAGTCATGTCGAGGTGGTCTGGTGACGTGAACACAGACCTTGTCCACGAACAGCCTCGCTACCACTTCGAGCACAATGTGGGCGACCATGCATATTACGGTGATGCCGATCATGATAAGCAAGTCAATGTAGAGTCGATGCCGGAGATGGTCTCTAGGTTGACCCAGGCGCTCCAGCGGCACGCTAGATGAGCTAGCAGTGTCCGCCCAGGTCGAGAAGTTGTGATCGGGGACCGAAGTGTCCCAGTTAAAGAAAACGGGCACAGGGGCCGCGTTGCGGGGACCGAAGAACGAGTCCCCGTCGAGAGGAGAAGCGTCAAGGACAAGACGCTTCGCCGACCTAAGGGCGGTGTTGATGAGCACGATGCATCGACATGCGAGAGCGGAAGGCAGGGACGTACCCAATGGCGTGCATGAATGCGACGGTGGAAGAGAGGGCCGGAGTGAAGGAGGAGAGGAAGGTGTCGACCGAGGCTTGCTGGAAGACACCGAGGAGGGCGAAGAGGCAGGAAACGAGTACTGTGGTGAAGATCATGTTGGTATGAAGGAAAGAGAGACTGCGTTGGGAGATGGGTTTATATGATGGTAGACTCGGCGAGGCTGACCCCAGTGTCAGCGGAATCCAACTGCCGTCTGTCGATCGGTGTCATGCATCGTCAGCCGTAGACCCGATCCATGCCCGCCAGGGTGTCTGTTCAACGAGTCACCGAGTTCTCGACTCATCTGCAACGCTGCTGTAATCTGTTGCTTTCGGCACAGTCACGACGTGCCCTTCTCTGATGGTGTGCAAGTGAGGCCAATCCCTACCATGCGTGTATGACCGGTTTTCGCCAATAGATCCGCCACCACTGCGGAAGCGAACGTGCAGGCGATCGTAGAGGGGGAAAAGCATTGCATACACATGCATGACGAACCTGACAACATCGCCGCACTCACACCAAGCGCCAATCCCCCTGCAGCACGTCCGTCCACTCGAACGTCTCCTCAACCGCGCCGCCCTCTTCAGCAACCACCGCGCCGCCAAACGACACCTCCGCCGTCCCAGGCTCGGCAAACGGCTCCACGACGAGGTTTTGATCGGCCCTTATGACGCGTCCGACGTGTAAGAGCATCTCGGGCGTGAGGGTGGCAAAGTTGATCCCCAATGCCTGCGGCAAAACATCAGCAAAGTGAGTTCATGTACAGGATGGAATCGCCTACCTTCCATGCGACAGTAGCCCCAGGTTGTACCTGCGCCTGATCTGTGATTTTACGCAAGGTGTCCCACTTCGCTGCGACGACAGCGTGTTCTGTCGAACCCTCCGCCGCCGCGCCCTTTCCACCATCCTCCTGCGAAACTGGCGCTAACGTCTCCTCAACATCATCGTATGGCAGCCCATTCGCAAACGAGTCCCGTTCCTGCTCATAATCCCACGCCTCGTCCTCCACTGCCGCCTTCTTCTGCTTTTTCTTCTTCTTGTTCTTTCCCTTCGCTGGCCACATACCCTCCTCAACGTCGACGCTCGTCACGAACATATTGGCCGGGATCTGCCCGAGCTCTTGCTTCTCCGACGGCGGAACGAGACGCGGCTGTGCGCGCTGCGGCGTAGGGGTGGGCTGCACTTCCAACGCAGCCTCGACCATCTGCGCGTCCGGATCGACGTCCATGGTCTGCTGCTCCGAGCTGCCCGCGGCAGTTTGCCCCGCGTCTGGAAACACGATCTTGGGCGGGACACCCTGCGTCAACATGTTCTTGAACCCGCGCCGCTTGTTCTTATTCTGCAGCGAGGCCATCATGAACGCTGGGCTATCGCCCGAGGGCTGTTCCTGCTGTCCTTTCTCTCGTGCAGCGACTTGCCTCTCAGCCTGCTGCTGGGGCTCCGCGGATCCCGAGCCCGTTCTAGGAGGCTCGAGCGTACGGGCCCGCGCGCCAAGCGGTATCTCGTTCACGCTTGCCGATTCAGCGGTTTGCGCGAGACGCTCGTACATCTTCTTGCGTCGCCGGCGGAGGTTGCGACTGTGCGTGGTGGGCTTGCCCAGGCCGGGTGGTACGGGGGGAGCATTTCTGTTGCTTGTTCAATGAAACATGCGATCGTAAGGAGAGGATGAGTGCTCACGGTTTAGCTGACTGCAATTGCACTGCTTTTGCGGATGCGGCTGCGGCTTTGGCCGAGCGAATAGCGGCCTTATCATGCGACTTTCTGACTGAGGGCGCACTGGAGCTCGACGAAGATGATGAAGAGGAGGAGGTAGAGGATGAAGAGGAGGAGGAAGACGAGGAGCTAGAGGAATCAGAGTCAGAGTCCGATTCTGAGTTCGTAGACTCGTCCTCCAAGTCAGAGTCTGAGCTTGACGTGGAACTAGAGTCCGAGCGGTGGTGGATTTGCGCTCTAGGCTGGGAGGAAGCGCGTGCTTTTGATGCGGGAACGAGTGCGCGGGATACGGCGGACCCATCAGCGGTCTTTACTCGTTTCCGAGCGGGGCTGGTCGCGTCTGTAGCCCAGTCATTAAGTGAGGCAAAGAAAGTAAACGTCTGGCGCACCTTGTGTAGGGGCTTTGCGCTTGGTAGAGAGTGGTGTGGGTCGCTTCTTGATACTAGGAAGGGCGGCGACTATGAGAGCCTTGGTTGGGAAGAGAGAAAAAGCGAAGGAATATGGACGTACACTACAAGGTCCCCATCACGCACGACGTCGATAGGACTGGAGTCGAGGAGTTCAAAGTCATCGAGGAGGAGGAGGATGTCCTGGGGACGGATGCGGTCCTGGCTGAGCGGGGCAAGGTCTGCGCAGAGGGACGTCTTGAGGTCGAATATCGTCGGGAGTGCGTTTGCGCTGAACCAGGCCTTGACGTGCGGCAGCGGTGCGACGCTCTCGACCTTTACGCGCATGGCGGGTGCAGCAGAGCGAGCGGGGAAATGGCGGGCGAGGACGAGCAGCAGGCGCCCGTGCTGGTCACGTGTGGGTGCAGCCAGCGAGACTCGCTCTCAGACTCCAACGAAAGACACGTCCTCTCTCCTCCTCCACGTTCCCCTTCGCTGCCTCGACGACGTCTCCCCCCGCCCGCTCCTTCCTCTTCCGCTTTCCGACCAGCGCGCGCACTGTACTCTAGCTTGGTCCAGCCCTCTCCGATCACCGTAGGCCGCCATGGCCAACTACAGCTATGACGAGGCCGGTAACATGGCCGCTTACTTCGTCCTCACCTTCCTCTCCATATTCCTCATCCCCTACACCCTCGCATCCTTCTCATCGGCCAGTACGCAATATGCTCTAAGACTGCCATGCGCTTGGCTAAATCGCTCCTCTTGCCACAGAACCTCAGTCACTCTCCGGCTGCCAATGCCAGCAGTGCACCGCCCAGCGCGAACGTATCCGCAAGCGGGAACGCGGGTCTCTCTTGTCTCCAAAACTCCGCAGGCGGTATGTCCTCCCCACTCTCCTCTTGATGCTCACAAGGGGAACCAGCTCCATGACAGAACTCTGATCATCCTCGGTGGATGGTCTGCTGTCGCGTTCCTCGTGTACAAGGTCATGAATTCAGACGACCAAACCAAGCTCTACGACCCCTTTGAGATCCTCGGCATCAGCACGGTGAGTCTTGTCCCCGGTTGCAGCATATCCAGCAGCCCGTTCAACCCAGCGCGTCCTAGAGTGCCACAACCAAGGACATCAAGTCCCACTACAAGAAGCTGTCTCGTAAATTGCAAGTTTTACTCTTCATTTTTCTTCCAGAGTATGCTCATGTCCGTCTGCAGCCATCCAGACAAGGTCAGGCTCTCCGTGAACGAAACCATGGAGGCCGTAGAGGCCAAGTTCGTGGAGATCACCAAGGCCTACAAAGCGTAAGTCCCAGCAGCCAATGGCTGTATGCGCTTCACTCTCATCATTGAGATACACAGTCTCACCGACGAAACCATCCGCAACAACTGGTTGAACTACGGCCACCCTGACGGCCGCCAAGAAGTGTCCATGGGCATCGCCCTGCCAAAGTGGATCGTCGAGAGCGGCAACAACATCTGGGTCCTTGGCGCGTATGGCGTTATTTTCGGCGGCGCGCTCCCAGCGATCGTCGTATGTATCGCATTCGCTGCGAGAGTTCGAATACGCATGCTGACGGCGCGTTCTGCAGGGCCGCTGGTGGTTCGGTAACCGGGAGAAGACCAAGGATGGCATTCATACGCGCAGCGCTGCCACGTTCTTCAAGGGTCTCTCTGAAGAGTCCGGGATCGACGACGTCACCAGTTCCCTTGGCAAGGTCTTTGAATGGGAACTTCCCAACACCAAGGCTGGCAAAGTCGACGCGGAGCTTGCACGACTGGAAGCACAGATCAAGGAGAAGCTGGACGGCAAATGGGACGAGCTGGTAAAGCTCGCAGAAGCTGTTCCGAGAAAGCACGAGAGCCGTCGGAGAGCGCTCATTTTGCTATATGCGCATCTCCTCCGGCTTCCTGTCCAAAACTCGACGCTGCAGAAAGGTGCGGGGAGTCAGCGTAGTGAAAGATGATACGCGTATTGACAGTTCACAGAGCAAACCCGGGTCCTCCTCCAGACGCCCACTCTCCTCAATGCAATGCTTAACATCAGCATGGCACGGAACTGGCTGCTCCCCACCCTCGCCGCGATGCGTCTCCACGCCTTCCTCACCCAAGCCATCCCTCCCGGCCCGGCCGACCTCAAGGCAGCTCAACTTCCCGGCATCGCGCCCTCTGAGGCGTCCACTCTTCCTAAGTCCGAGTCGTCCGACTTCACAGCTGCGATCTCCACGCTATCCAAGTCCGAGCCCGCAGCGCTTCCTGACGCACAGAAGGCGCTCGAGCGCCTCGGGCACGCCGAGATTGTCGACGCGTCGTTCAAGGTCATCGGCGAGCGGTACGTTACTCCGAGTTCGTTCGTCCATCTACTGGTCAAGGCCCGTTTGGCGCCGCTTGCGAAGGATGGCAGCGCTGTGCCACTGCCGAAGCCCGAGACGAACGAGAAGCGCGACGCCGAGTTCTTGCTGAGCAAGAAGGACATGGAGGACCTGCCTCAGGGCGAGTACGTGAGCGGATACGCGCATGCGCCATACTGGCCTGCCGTGAGTGTTCCTGTTGTCGTCCAAACCAATCCGCCCAGCTCACATGCATTTATAGAATCGCAAGCCAGGATGGTGGATTGTCCTCGCCGACGTCAAGTCCAACAAAGTCGTCGTCCCGCCCCTCAAAATCACCGACATCCCCGTCGCGGACCCCTCCCGCGGGATCGACTACCGCTCGTACAAGATCCAATTCCAGGCGCCACAGACCGTTGGCCTCTTCACGTGGAAGGTCTTCCTTGTGAGCGACACATTCGTCGGCGAGGAGGCCGCGCGCGATGTCGTGCTCAAGATCGACGACCCGTCCGTGCTCGCGGCGGAGGAGCCGGACGCGGAGGACGACATCTCGGAGCCCGAGGAGGACTCGCTTGCGGGCCAGATGGCGCTCATGCGCGGGGGTTCGGTCAAGAAGCCGCGGGGCGAGGAGAGCGACGACGAGAGCAGCACGGATGACGAGGAGGAGGAGGAAGGCAAGGGCGGCGACTATAGCAGTAGCGACAGCGATTAATCGTTTGAGCACGTTTCTTTTGCGGGTCCAGGAGAGTACTCTTTGCAAGGTGCTGATGTCATGTACGATTGTCAGGCCCAGCACGCCGTCTGTCTGAGTTCATATCCCTTGAGTCAGTGTCGCCGCCAGTACAGGCTTCAATCTCTGTGCTATGACGCTCAGTGGCGGCCGACCCCGGGTTCTGCAGAGGCCTTTCCAGCTCGTACGCTGCGTAGGGCTCCGTCATGTCCGAGCTCACTTTCGTGTCCTCGAATAACCTCTCCAGGTACTCCAAGACGCCTGAAGGATGAGCTTCGTGCGCACACGCAGCATGGAAGGCGATGGGCGGCGAGTGGGACGCGGGGATGGTAAGCCCGTCGCTCAGCCGCAGCGATGCCTGCTGCAATCGAAGGTGAATGACCCCATCGACCCTGCTCAGGAATCGCAGGGGAAAATGATGTCTGACCCAAGCCATAACTCACGTCGCGAGTCGTGTATGTCGAGGGTTGCTGAGCGCTGTGCAGTACACCCGCCATTGTTCACCCTTCGTCGGCCAAGACGACTCAGCGCGAGCACACCGTAGCCGGGATAAGTGTGTTGTTGACTTTTGCAGGCGGTGGCTTGTTCGACGCTCGAGTGTTCCACGGTGTAGGCACAACTCGGTGCTGCGAAGACCTCCAAGTGCTCTATTCACCTGTCAAGCCAGCTGTCGTCGCCCGGTCAGAGTCAAACTGAAATACGAGGATGTTGTAAACTCTGTAATGGAGAGACACAGCGCCTCCGACTTAGGAGATCACCTCGTCCTTGACCGTCTCGGAGAGCAAGGATGCCCCCTTGGAGAGAGCCCTACAATGCTCCCTCAGCGGCATAGCCATTCGCGGATATCGAGCTCTTCGTATCTGGGCGAACGCAGAGACATTACCAAAGTGTCAGCAGCATGCATCGTGGCCGAGCTATGTGACAGATTCGGGGATCGTTGGACATGCGGCTGCAACGTCACTGGTAGAGAAATCCACCACGTTGATTGACAGCATCTAAAAGTACTATCACTGCACCAGAGTTGCACAGGCAACAGAGTTGCACAATCGGCACTCTTACTCAATTATCTCGCGCTCCCGTAGCATTTACGCCTCACAAATTGGCACGAGTATGCTTCTACATAGTATAGACCTTTCTGTGAAGTTTGGAAGGCTCACGATGAGGGATGCCCTTATAATGACCCCGAAAGCAACTGTAAAACGGTATCCTCCACGCTGATGGCTCTCGCTTCACGCCCGGCCGCATCCGCAGGCCTTCGTAATTGAGGATTATATGGCCCTGTACTTTATTGACATCTCTGGGTGCTTCCGACTTTTTTCCTGCACGGTACGCACCTTCCGCGGCGCAAACAAAGGTGGAGGGGAGGAAGAGCGTGACAATTCTGGCTCGCTTCTCTGTCGGAGTGTGAATCAGAGCAGTAACCGAGCAGGAGCGCCCGACTCCAAGGCGGTACGGCCAGTCGGGGCACGAATGCGGCACGCAGGCGCCGGTGACTTTGCGTGACATTTCTATGCATCTCTGTTGCGACCATTGTCGACTTCCTAGACATTGCCCTCTCCGGTTTGGAGAATTAAAAAATACAGAACCGCGGAGAGAAGACATTTTTAAATGTACCCTGAACGAATCACACCTTCCCGTTGAATTTTGGCCGAGATTTTTAAATTAGAAGCCAGATTGTGCAACTCTGGTGCAGTGATAGTACACATTGCGAGGATCCGACTGACAGCAAGTAGGTTACGTCGCATGGAGCGACTGGTTGCTCATGATCTGCGAGAACATCTGGAGCGCTGCCTCACCGACGCTCAGCGAGCCATGCGTGTACGCAGGCACCTCGTGGCCCCTGGATCACGACATTAGCATGCTGCTGGATATGAAGCAGGAACAAACGGGACGACTCACGCTCCGAAGATGCGGACATACGAGAACGTGCCCGCGTTTTTGAAGAGACCGGCGGGCTGGCCCCGGACGGTGAAGTTGGCAAACTGCTGCTGCGCATACTCGGCGCTGAACTTGGTCTGCAGGGCGTCGACCATCGCCTCCACGCCGTGGAAGTTCAGGATGTAGTCCTACACACGTCTCCCATGAGCACGGTTTCTCATCCGGGGGCCTCGTCGTCTCAACTTACCGCGTCACCATCGTACACGATCGTGCGCACGCCTGCGTTGATGACCGTCTCCAAGTTCGGCCGCGAGTTGTGCATCCAATCACCGGTCGATGCAAAGTTGCTGTATACCTCGTCGTTCGTCTCCTGCCACGTCGACTCGGCGCCGATCTTCTGCATGAGCGACTTGTTCGTCAGGTAGCTGTCCAGGCTCGGCGGGTACGGGTCCGGGTTCTTCGCGAGCACGTAGTACACATCGTAGTTGCCCGCGAGCGGCGAGAGGATGTTATTGTTGCAGAAGCTCTGCGCGTTGGAGCAGACGTCGTCCGTGCCCTCATTGTAGCATTCTGTGATCTGAGGCGGAGGGTCAGCCGTCGGTGAATGGTCTTGTCCAAGGGCTACTTACGAGATCCCTGCAGCCGCCGGACCTGGTGAAGCTGCTGTTCGCGCGGTTGATAGTGGACTGCGACACAAGAGCGTGGTACCTTCAGCGAGCATCAGCTACAGTGTGGCGCTGATGAGGGACTAGACGACTCACGGGTTCGAAGCGGCGTAGCTGATGTAGCCGGGGTATTGTGAGAGCGGATCCTTTCAAACTGTGAGTACCATTGAAGTCAAGGGATGTCATGAAGATATATACAGTCAAGCCATCACCGACTCCGAGGACCTTCAAATTGATAGGAAGGCCGGAGACAGTACCCTTCGCGATAGCCGCGTTCTGTTGGAGGAAATAGCTGGAAGCGGACAACTCAACGAAATTCCGAGACGGAGATCACAATCAATATCACACTCACGCAGCAAAGGTGGGTCCGTAATGTCCGCCATACCTGCGCATATGAACTTCTTCAATAATTCCGCTCCACGAGCCTCGAGTAACTGAGACTCACGATTCGGTCCACAGCGCAAAATCACGCTGCTGGTACTTCGCAAAACGCGAGTCCGCGAAGAAGATCTGGAGGAACTTCCAAATATCCTCCGCGGCTTGCAGCGACGTCCCGACTGTCGTCGAGCCGTGCGAGAAGCCCACGCCGACCGGCTGGTCGATGTACAGCCTGCGCTCATCAGTCACACCGTCAGTGATGCTCCGCTGAGGCGGGCAGGGGCGCCCGCCTGACGGCAAACTGCTGCGCACATGTTAGACACCTCGTTCCACGAGTTGGGGTTCAAGGTGACGCTCTTGCTGTCGTTGGTAATTCTGCACGGACCGTGCTCCTGGAACAGCCCGATCATGCTCGAGCTGCCCGGCTGTGGACGTCTCAGTGATCGGCAAATGTGCGCGGATCTGCGACTCAAACTTACCCCGCCGTTAAGCCAGATGGTGAGGGGAGCCGTATCCGGGTTGTTGCGCGCCGCGAAGAACCAGAACCTGATGATGAAGCGGGACGAGGTCAGTACGGCATCCACAGCGTCTTCAACGCAAGCACGGACCATATGCTCTCGTTGGAGGTCAGGTCGCCATAGCCTGACGCCTGATACACGCCGGGTGTGGTCTCGCAGACGCCACTGTTCTCTACGACGCGCAGCTTGCCCGGGGTCGTCGCAGCAGGCGTAACGTCTGCAACAGCGGCCTTGACTTTGGGAACCGTCTCGACGCCGCCGATGACCCCGTTCACGACGGGAATCTGGCCACCGAGCACGGAGGCAGCAGGCAGCGCCGCCAAAAGCGCGGTAAGAGCTGTGAGCCTGAAGAACATGGTCGCAAGTGCGAAGGGGGAGCTGGACGCTGTCAGCCGCACGCCGAAGAGATTCTGCGCTGGCCCGTTTTATACCAGCCTGGGCGCAGGGATGATGATAGCGGAACGGAGTATTACCGCGAACCCGAATCCGCCGAAGGTGACGCTATCACTGCTTCTGGAGAACACGATGCGGGTGTACTGCACGATACCGTTGCTACTTACGCCAGGCGGTGCGCTGGATGAGCCGGGGACGGGAGAGGCATGGTCATGCCTCGCGTCCGTCGGAGAAGAACGCCTCTGCCCATGCTGCATGCTCCCATTAGGCGCCCATGACCATGTGCGCATCTGCACCTTCGGCTTCTCCAGCGACGCGTTGTCTCCCGGCGGTACCGCTGCAACTCCCTATCCAGAGCTAGGGATAATTCTGGCGATCATAGTTTGATCAAAACCGATGATGGCACGGGCCTCCAAACGACTCGCCTCGGTTGCCGAGATGTGTCCTCCGTGAGTGGGACGCCGGTGCGGTGCTGGGTCGCGAAGCTGATTGTTGATCGCTATACGAGATCGTGACTCTGAGGACTGCTCAGTTGTTCAGTGGGACGATGAGCATGTCAGACGTTGCGGGGGCTCTGACAGGACCGGCATGGCTCCATCTTGCCGCTGAGACTCAGAGAATGAACTCGAACCTCACGAACCGCTGGTATGACAGTGAATACATGGGCGGCATGTGGACTACGTACCTGAGCCATACTGTGGTGGACTGACGGTCATGAGCATGGCCGTTATCACATTCGACATCAGGAGCTCCGACGATGGCGACAACCTTTACTGTACGGCACCTGCTTCAGCTGCTCGCTTACGCTCAGCGCTGTGCCGGTAGCACGCTCCTGCAGGACCTGTCGCGATTGAAATCAAAGGACTCAGTTGCCCAAGAAGTAGCGATGCGAAATGACGAACGTACTCGACTGGCGTGACCGCTTGCACTGGGTTCATCGAAAAGCTGCGGCTCTCACTGTATCATGCAAATGCATCCATCGGACCGGGGTATTAACATCACGGGCTTCCAGGCTCCAGCTCTGTAGCAGCGGCAGGGATCTCGCGCTCATGGGAGGTAATCGGGCTGACGCTCAGCCTTTCCGCGTCCAAATCCGCTGGAAAGGGTCCGGCGATGCGATGGAGAGTACAGGGTTCCATGTATTAGTGCCAGGTCCATGTCGACGATAGTAAGTAATTAGTGCAGCGAAGCTCCTCCGCTCTGCAGCCGCACGCATGACCGGGTCAGTACATGCGATGATCATCTCGGCCAGCAGCAAACTCACCTGTACAAGCTCAATCTCCCAGTCCTTCAACTCGCGTTTCCAGAGCCGCGCCGGTGCCTGCCAGAACTCCTGGTACACCGGGCCCTTCGCGCCGCTCTTCGATGCTGATGACGACGCCGTCGCTGACGAGGGACCACCCGACGGCGCGGACGAGGAACTCTCAAACTTCTTCAAGAAGTCAGAGAAATGCTGCTTGAGCTCTGGGGGCGCGAATGGATGCGGGTGCTGCTCCTCGGGTTCTACAACATGGCGAGTGTAGGTCCGGGGGGTGAGCGTCATCGGTTAGCGCCGAGCGTCGGACGTAGCAGAGGTGTGCGTACTTGAGGGCCATTGCCGCCTGCCGATAAAGCGAATGAGCGGTTTGTGTGCGTTCGCGAGACGTAGTGAGGGTAGCATGGCTGGTCTGTGGGACGTTGTGGTCGTCGAGGATGAGTGAGCGAGAGCTCGAGGATGCTCAGCTCGGGCTTTCGGCCGACTCCGGGGCGATCGAGCGCCTCCTCCCCGCACGCGCGCCTCCGCGTAGGCGCCACGTGAACGTCGAGTGTCCCCCTGAAACCCAATATTGGTACAACACGGTCACTCAATACTAGCGCAGCTTCACCAGTCCTCCGAACTCTCAACCTCCGCAGCGTCCAATGGTGGCCAGAACGAGTCAATCAGGCCCGACTCCTCTATATCCTTCTCACTCGACTCCGGGCCCTCGTCCTCCGCCTCCTTCTTGCCTGTACTCTCTTCCGTAGGCCGCTTGCGTCCCAGCTTCTGGACTGCCTTCCAGAACATGGACTCGGCCTGCTCAGTAGCTACATCTGCGATGGTGGGGAGTAGAAGCGTGTGCGGAGGGGTGACGATAATGTCCAAGCCGAACGGCCGCGGAGTAGGGCAGTGGGCGTAGAACACTGAGAACAGCGGAGTCACCGGTTGCATCACCGGTGATGCAGAAGGAGGAGCCGTAAGCGTGAGCGTAGCATCGAGGTATGGTCGTAGAAGCTCTTCTGCGGAGCGAGAACTGCTGGCCTCCGGAAGCGGCAACGAGATGCTGAGTACCCCTAGTCACGAATGAGAAGATGTACAACCTAAGCAGTGAAGCGAGTTGACCCACATTTTCCTCGGGGCGCAGACATGCTGCCTTCACCAGTGACAAGCACATGCGCCGCTGCTGTTGATGAGCCGTTCTCCAAGCTCCCAGGCGTAAAGACAAGCACTGCAGTGTCAACTTCATTGTTGGATGCGGCCGGTCTCGCAGAAGAGTCTTCCTCAGCGGCTTCTGGCGAGTCTTCAAGATCTGCTGGGGTCTCCTCTGGTGCCTCCGACGGCGTGAAAACAAGCGGTCTATCAATCACCGCAATGCACCTGGCAACCCGGGCAAGAGAAGAAGCACTAGAAGAGCCAGGTTCCGGAGGTGCGTCGCGGGAAGACGCCGGACGGACATAGTCAGGGGATGACAGGACGGCCTTCGCGGTGAGTGGTTCGTCAAATTCCTCTAGTTCCACGGCGTATTGTGGCTCTGGACTTGAGGAAGCAGCCGCCTTCTCATCTTGTGTTGCACCGTCCTCTCTCGGAGGGGGAGCCCTAACCGCTAGTACACGGCGACCAAGGATGTAGGTACCACCCTTGACCGCTGCCGTGCGACAGAAACCCTGAGCGGTCTCGCCCAAGCCACCGTAATGTCCCACCAGGAAGGGCGAGGCGCCATAGCGTCCGGCTGACCTGAGATACTGACGAATCCGCTGCAATGCAGGCAGAGTAGCATCTGCAAACGCATGAATAGGCGTAAACAAAACCCTCAGCTTTACACTATGATACATACCATCTGGAGACGTGACGAAGGCCAGAGCGTACGCAATGGCATTAGCTGGCTTGTCGGCGAGGGTGAACGCCTCTCTAAGGAACTGCAGGAAAGACATCTGCTCTTTCCCTTCCAGTTCCTTCTTGCCCTCGAACTCGCCCGCGGCAAAGAGGAGGAAGCGCATCAAGCGGCGCTTTTCAACAAGAGACAAGGCTTTGCTCTTGAATACATCCTCCTTACTGCCGGGTACGCTCTGCACGTATCCGGGTCGATCATAGACCGCGACCTTCTCTAGCAGCTTGAAGGACCCGTATCGAGAGACGCCGGACGCAATGAGGGAGTCTATATGGGGTCCAAGAGAGGGCACGATCGATGGAGCGAGGGATACGGAGTACTGCCTTGACTGAGGGGGGATAGTGGACGAACGAGATATGGAGGTATATCGTATCCTCTGGTTCGCGAGATAGTTAGATGGCATTTGGTCGGTTGCGTCCGCTGAGCGAGTATCCGCCCATTCCGCCAGCTCGTCCAGCGTCAGTGATGCCTCGTCGCCGCCATAGTACGGGTTGTTGTCGACGTGCGCGACCTTGAAGCCTGCCTTGGATAGCGCGCTGCAGCAGCGCCTTCAGACCGAGCGAGCAGAAGAGAAGACACACGATGCTCACGCGGCTGCGATGGACTCGGACAGCCCAGTGCCGAGGACGACGACGTCAAAGTCCATGTTGCCGCTGTTCCCTGCGGTCCTGAACGAGCGCAAGATGGTCGCGAGAGCAAGCTTGCCCGAGGAGCGCGTTCTGGGGCGGGCGATCGGCGTCTCCGGCGCGGTCCTCCGAGGCAGATCACGACCCCTCGGAGGAAGCCGAGCGCCGTGACCGGTTTCCCTGTTTGCAAAAATTTGTGGCGCCTATTTTTGCTAGGCTCCTCTGCGCTTCCTCTCATCTGCTCACTCTCACCCCTCCTCCCTCCAGCCTCATCCCCTTCTATTCCCGCCATGGCCAAAGCTGCTGAGAAGAAGGCTGACAAAAAGTCCTCCAAGGACAAGTCCACGCCCGCAAAGAAGGCCGCCGCGCCCGCCCCCGCAAAGACGGCGGCGCCCAAGCCAATCTCCTCTGCGGAGATCATCAAGAAGGCCAAGCAGCAGGTTCGTCTGTCCTTCACGCTCCAGCACGCGTTGTAGGCTCATAGAGCTTCCCTTCAGTCCAAGTCCAAGGGCAAGAAGGCGGAGAGCAGCAGCGAGGAGTCGTCAGAGTCCGAGTCTGAGGAGGAAAAGCCCGCGCCGAAGGCGAAGGCAAACGGCAAGGTACGCTCACCACTCCTTCCATGGTAGGAAGGTCGACTGATTTTCTCCTCACAGGCTGCTGCTAAGGCCGAGAGCTCCGAGTCTGAGTCGTCCGACTCCGAGAGCGAGGCTCCCGCCACCAACAAGAAGGTATGTGCATTGCTACCTCTTTTTGCTTGCCAGCTTATTCAGTTCGTTGCAGACTCCGGCCAAGGCGACACCCAAAAAGGGCGCCAAGAAGGAGTCTTCAAGTTCTAGCGAGGAGTCCGAGTCCGAGTCGGACAAGAAGCCTGCCGCTACCCCTAAGGCCAACGGCAAGGTATGTTCACGCTAGTCGTCTATATATCACTCGTCCTGACACTATTTTGGTAGAAGGCCGCGTCTTCGAGCTCCTCCGAGGAGAGCAGCGAGTCGGAGTCTGAGGATGAGAAGCCGAAGGCTGCTCAGGTGAAGGCTGCTGCCAAGAAGGCGTCCTCGTCGTCTTCATCAGAGGAGTCGTCGGAGAGCTCGTCGGAGGACGAGGCACCTGCGAAGGCTGCCCCCGCTTCCGCGAAAAAGGCCACGCCCGCCAAGCCGGCGGCCAAGGCTACACCCGCCCAAAAGGCGAAGTCTAGCAGCAGCAGCTCCGAGGATGAGTCCGAGTCTTCTTCTTCTGAGGAGGCACCGGCGGCCAAGAAGGCTGGTGCCAAGGAGTCGTCCTCCTCTTCAGAATCTGATTCTGACGAGGAATCGAGCTCTGAGTCCTCGGATGAAGACGAGGACGTGGAGATGGCTGATGCTTCGGCCGCACCTGCTAAGGGTATGTGCCAATCGTCATGAGATCAATGCTTGTTGCTCACCGTCATCTAGGCAAGCGGAAAGCTGAGGACGACTCGGCTGCCCCCGCTAAAAAGGTCAAGACCGCGAATGGTGATGCTGCCCCTGCAGACAATTCCGAGGGCACGAAGACCATCTTCGTCGGCCGCCTCTCGTGGAACGTCGACAACGACTGGCTCGCTCAGGAGTTCGCTGAGTGCGGCGAGGTTGTCTCTGCGCGCGTCCAGATGGACCGCAACACGGGCAAGTCCCGTGGCTTCGGCTACGTGACCTTCGCGACGACCGAGGCCGTTGAGGCGGCGCTGAAGCTCAACGGCAAGGAGATCGACGGTCGCCCGGTCAACATCGACAAGAGCGAGCAAAAGGAGCCGGGCGCCGTGCGTGAGAAGCGCGCAGAGAAGTTCGGCGACACGCCGAGCGAGGCCTCCGCTGTTCTCTTCGTCGGCAATCTCAGCTGGGACACCACTGAGGACCAGGTCTGGGAGGTCTTCGGCGAGTACGGCGATGTCAAGAGCGTCCGTCTCCCGACCGACCGCGAGTCTGGCCGGCCGAAGGGCTTCGGCTACGTCGAATTCACCGATATCGAGGCTGCGAAGAAGGCGTTCGAGGGCCTTTCTGGTACCGAGATCGGTGGCCGTCCCATCCGTCTGGACTACTCCCAGCCCCGGGACAACAACGGTGGCGGCCGCGGCGGTGGCCGTGGTGGTGGACGTGTGAGTAGTCAACTTGGTGTTTCGTGTTGAGCTGTAGCTGAGTGTTCGTGCAGGGCTTCGGTGACCGCGGTGGTCGTGGCGGTGGTCGCGGCCGTGGTGGTTTCGACCGTGGACGTGGCGGGTTCGACCGTGGACGTGGCGGTCGCGGTGGTCAGAGGGGTGGCGGCCGTGGTGGCCGCGGCGCCCCTCGCAGCGGTGCCATCGTCGCTCCTGAGGGCAAGAAGACGACTTTCTGATCTTGCTCGACGGTCGCCTTAGCCTTTGCTGGTCTTGTGTATGCTCTCATCCCATGTTCTCTCGATGTAGTTAGGGTCATTCCGCTCTCGCCTCTTCCCGATCATCTATGGATGCATGAGCGTCGCCCATGGCTGATTATTTCATCGCTATGCCCGCCTGAAGTACGGCTTGTGAATTCTTTGCATTATCTCTCCTCCATATAATTGTGTATATCTTGAAGTACACGGTTGAGCACCGCATAGTGTACGCGTATACGATTAGTGACCACCAATCGCGTGCTTCTGAAGCATCATGCATACCCAAGAACTGTAGGGTCCCTCCAATCAAGCACTCAACTGATGTCATCCAGCGCCCATACTTCGTGAACTCTGCAAAGCTAGAGGCGAAGCGAGGCACGAGAACGGATGGAAATAGCGTGACGATCATGACCGAGTCCATAGCAGTACAAAAGCAAATCAATCCTTCTCCGCGTACGCAAGGAGATGCCGCTCGATCTCCGCTGTGTCCATGACCCGCCACTGTCCGCGCGTCTTCGGGTCCTCCTCGTCACCATCGGAGACGATGCCGATCTCGACCTCGTCCGGCTTAAAATCCGTCGCGTGCACCGTCGAGATGGACTCAATCGCCATCTTATTCACAGCGTTAGCGGTCATAGTCGCCTATGCCGACATACAAAGACCGAACGTACCTCGATGACTTCCGCACGGGAGAGCGTCTTGCCTGCCTTCACAGCATCATCAGCACCACGTCCCGAGTCTAGCTTCTTCCACTTCTTCTCCAGGTTGTTCATAGCCTCCTGCTGTTTCTGACCTGCCGCCGTTGCATGGTAGCCGACGAAGTAACCGGCAGGGTCAAGCTTGAAGCATTGCGGTCCGAATTCGGGGTCAATGCCAATCAGTATCATAGCTGAAAGACAGAGCCATTTTTCCACTTGAGCGGCGTCAATGGACAGAGAAGGACGTTACACACCGATACCTAGCGGTCGCATTCCTGCGCGCTGGGTGTATACTTGATTGATGTTTGCCATGCGCCGTGCGAGGGCATCAGGTGTGATCTCGTAGCCGTACTTGTAGCGGAATTCAGCGGCCTCAGCGCGTGCGCGCATCACTTGTGCGCGCGCGTCAGCTAAAGCGCGTTCGTCCGTAAGCCTCAGGAATTGGGCGTGAGAGTCACACATACGCACCGATCAGGCCGGTCATAACGCAGCCGATGGTAGGAGTTATGCTAAAGAGATGGGTAATGGTGGCGGAATCGAGGAGCTTGTCCTGGAGGCAAATAAAAGGTCGGCTGAGGGTGAACACCGTACGGCGCGAGGAGACTTACAGGGACCTTCTTCTGTGTGATGACGACCGCGGTATCCTTCCCTCTGACGGCAATGGCTGTATGTCCGGACCCCGAGATGGCTTTGAAGGCATATTCTGCAAGGCAATTCGTGACTGGTATCCTGGAGGCAGACTGCACCTTGTACTGACCTACTTGGTACAACCGACCTTCCGGAGAGAAGACGGTGAGGAAACTGTAGCAGACACTATTAGCATATATTCAACGCAAGCAAAAGCACTGACATACCGGTCATATGAGGTGCGGGACATGATGGGCGGAGGAGAGGATGGGTGTGCGCGGGTGGACTGGACAGGCTGAGGGACGCGCAAGTCAACGCGACACGCGTATCTCGATCTCGGCTAGGGTTACAGAAACGAGTCTAGGGTTACTATTAGGTCCAGCGCCCACACGTAGGCGCCCGTATGACTCCTGTCACGTGCTTGGGAAAAGGATCGCACTTTGAAGTTGTGCTCTCGGTTAGTAGTACAGTACTACTGCTGAAGCTCTGCTCTGGGTGGTGCATCTACGCGTTTCCGACCGCTCGAATCTCGCCTGACGACTTGGTGGCCTCTCTGCGTCCTGGGCTAGCGACCTTTTGTAGGAGGAGAGCGCATAAGGTGCGCAGGAACTTGAAGACTGGAACGCCATGAAGGAATCCGTGTCCCACCAGGCCCCCAAAGTCATGTACGTTCTTCGCCTTGGCACGTCTTAAACTACCCTTTGACTGTGCTTGCAGCAAGGCGCTCCAGTTCAGTCTACTTGACAACCAGGACACGGTCAAGCTCGCCGAGTTTGAGGTTACTCATCGCGATCTATACACCCCCATCGACCGTCTTCCCGTCAAGAACGGTGTACTCGACCGTCGTCTGGGTACAACAGAGAAGAGTGCCTTCTGTGAGACCTGCGGGCTGAACTCGGTCGATTGCGTCGGACATTATGCCTACATCAAGCTGGTCGTTCCCGTCTTCCATATCGGCTACTTCAAGCACACCATTGGCATCCTGCAGTGCATTTGCAAGGTGGGTGTCGTCGGGAACACGATTGAAACCTCAGTTGTCCAACCTCTTCGCAGACATGTGCCAGGGTGCTGCTCGAAGAGCCTGATCGCCGTGCGTACCTCAAGCGCTTCCGGAGACCCAACCTGGAGAACCTGCAGAGGATGACCCTCGTTAAGGCCGTCAATGCGCTCGCCCGGAAGACCGTCTACTGTCCCTATTGTGCCGCCACCAACGGCACCGTGAAGAAGGCGGGCGCGTTGAAGATCATCCACGACAAGTTCCGGGCAAAGAAGACCGCCGAAGAGATGGAGAAGTGGAAGAGGACCTTTGGCCCTGCCGTCGAGGCACAGAAGGAGTTAGGCATGTACGTAAACAAGGCCATCCACGAGGACTTGAACCCCTTGAAAGTCCTGGACCTATTCAAGCGCATCTCTGACGAGGTAATACATTCGTGTTGTCCCCTCGTACCTTGAAGCTGACTTTTCTCAGGACTGTGAGCTGCTTGGACTCCGCCCGGAGTACGGCAGACCAGAGCAGTACATCTGGCAATACATCTCCGTCCCTCCTGTTGCAATTAGGCCGTCCGTAGCGCAGGACGGCGCCTCCAATGAGGATGACCTGACCGTCAAACTCACTGAGATTGTCTTCAGCAACGCGCTTATCAAGCAGGGTCTCGCCAAAGGTGCCCCCACCGCGCAGTTCATGGTTAGACAGATACTCACCTCTCATCCCGCACGCACGTCCTGATCGCTTTCAACTCTTCAGGAACAATGGGAGTTTCTCCAGCTCTCGGTTGCGATGTACATCAACTCGGAGCTCCCCGGTGTACCGTCGCAGATGGGCCAGAAGCCCATCCGAGGCTTCTGCCAGCGTCTGAAGGGCAAACAAGGTCGCTTCCGTGGCAACCTCTCCGGAAAGCGTGTCGACTTCTCTGGACGTACCGTCATTTCTCCTGACCCTAACCTTCGTATCGATGAAGTCGCGGTACCCGAACGTGTAGCCAAGATCCTGACTTACCCTGAGCGTGTTACTGCGCACAACATCGAGCGGTTGAAGAAGGCGGTACGAAACGGCTGCGACGTGCATCCCGGTGCAAATTATGTGACTGCGGGGAGCAATGGGTTCAAAAAGTACCTCAAATTTGGAAATCGGACGGCCATTGCGGATGGCCTACGGATAGGCGATATAGTTGAGCGGCATGTAATCGACGGTGATATTGCATTATTCAACCGACAGCCTAGTTTGCACAAGGTGAGCAGAATCGGGGTAAGCGCAAGGTCGCGACTGCTAACCTATCCACATTGTAGCTCTCTATCATGTGCCATAGGGTAGGTCTTTCATGACGCGCAGGGTGCCAGTTTACTCACGGCGGATCATAGATAAAAGTCCGGCCATGGAGATCCTTCCGTCTGAACGAGTGTGTCTGCGGCCCCTACAACGCCGACTTCGACGGTGACGAGATGAACCTTCGTAAGTCCATGTCTTGCTGTTTTGCTGGTGCATCACTGATTGGTAATCAGACGTCCCTCAGACCGAGGAAGCACGAACAGAGGCCCTCGAACTCATGAGCGTCAAACACAACCTCGTTACCCCCAGAAACGGCGAGCCTGTAATCGCTGCCATCCAGGACTTCATCACCGCCTCCTTCCTCCTCTCTCGACGTGATACCTTCTTTGACCGACGACAGTTCACCCAAATTTGCTCCTACTTCGCCGATGCGGATATCCAGATCGATATCCCCCCACCGACGATCTGGAAGCCCGTCCGCCTTTGGACGGGTAAACAAATCTTCAACGTCTTGATGCGCCCGAACCGGCATTCGAAGGTTTTCGTGAACGTTGAGAGCAAGTGCAACAAGGAAGAGAAACCAAAGGCGAATTGCTATCCCCGGATGAAACCCGCGCCCGATCTGTCGCCCAACGACGGCTGGCTGGTCATAGTGAACAGCGAGATCATGTGCGGCGTTATGGACAAGGCGACCGTCGGGAGCGGTAAGAAGAAGTCTGTGTTTGGTGTCATTATGCGCGACTACGGCCCACACGAAGCGGCCGCGGCGATGAACAGAGTAGCGAAGCTCTGCGCGCGTTATCTCGGTATGTTATCACCGCACCCAGTTGCGATTCATCTGACCCCCCGCAGCCAACTATGGTTTCTCACTTGGTATCAACGATGTCATCCCTGGTCCCGTTTTGGCAAGCAAGAAGGACCAGATGGTCGAAGAGGCGTACGCTGCCTGCGAGCGATTGATCATCCGTGCCAAGAAGGGCTTGCTGGAAAACAAACCGGGTTGCGACCAGGAACAGACTCTCGAGGCAGAGATTTCGAAGGTCCTCTCCGATGTCCGTGGTAACGTGGGAGAGATTTGCATGACGGAGTTAAGCCGCCACAACGCCCCCTTGATCATGGCCACCTGTGGTTCCAAAGGTGTGCTAGGTTCACCCTTCCAAGCGGCCTGTGTCTTACCGACTTCCAGGTTCCGTCATTAACGTCTCTCAGATGGTCGCCTGTGTCGGGCAGCAAATTATCGCCGGCCACCGTGTCCCAGATGGCTTCCAGGACCGCTCCCTTCCCCATTTCCCCAAGAAGTCCCGAGACCCGCCCTCGAAAGGTTTCGTGCGCAACAGTTTCTACACCGGTCTCACACCTACGGAGTTCCTTTTCCACGCCATCTCGGGTCGTGAAGGTCTTGTCGATACTGCCGTCAAGACTGCTGAGACCGGTTACATGCAGCGTCGTCTAATGAAGGCGCTGGAGGATCTCGTTACCCACTACGACTCGTCCGTACGTAACGCGATTGGCGGTGTGGTGCAGTTCCGCTATGGCGACGACGGCCTTGATCCTGCCTGCCTGGAGGGCGACGCCCAGCCAGTGGACTACCAGAGAGCATGGCGGCATGCCTGCGTACGTGATGCTTCTCCCAATCCGTACCGTATGTTGACCTCGTCTACAGTCTCTCGCCAATAGGCATTCCCGTGGCCTGCTGCCCTTCGAGATCCTCGAGTTTGTTGACCAGGAGCTGTCGACACGCAAGTATACCTCCGAGTGCACGGCGGCATATCTGGCGACGATCCGCAGCTTCATCTCTGAGAACATCGCGCAGAAGCTCGGCCAGGTACGCAAACGACATGGCATGTTCGAAGCCCTCGAACGTGAGGACGAGTGGGATGCCGATACCGACTTGTCCATGGGTGCATCGGGTGAGTACAAACGCTTCCTTTCCCCGAATGACAGAGGTCTTGAACGACTCTGGCAGATGCCGACAAGATCGCTGTCGACAACAAGTTGAAGGTGACCGAGGAACAGCTCAAGCTATTCCTCGACATCTGCTGGACAAAGTATGTCAAGGCGAAGATCGAACCCGGCTCGACTGTCGGCGCCGTCGGTGCCCAATCTATCGGAGAGCCCGGTACCCAGATGACGTTGAAGACGTTCCACTTTGCCGGCGTCGCGTCCATGAACGTCACTCTTGGTGTGCCTCGTATCAAGGAAATCATCAACGCCGCAAAAGCTATCAGTACCCCCATCATCAGTTGCAAGCTCGTCACTGCGGACAGCGAGGCGTCCGCTCGTATCGTCAAGGGTCGCCTAGAGCGCACGCACATAGGAGACGTGAGTTCTCCGGCTCCCACTTTCCTAATAAGCAACTGAGTCCGCTGGCTCGTAGATTGCTTCTGTGCTGGAGGAAGCATGGGCTCCGGAGTACACCTACATCGGCGTGATAGTCGACATGAAGACAATACAGGACCTTCAGGTACGTATAGTGTGCGATAGCTACTCATTCGAGGGCCTCATGGCTGATATCGATCACAGCTTGAGCTTACGCTGGATGATATCAAATGGGCGATTGTGGCTGCCCGGAAGCTCAAGATCAAGCAAGAGGTAGAGCGGCTCCTCTCTATGCACGCGGTTTGGTGCTTATAGCGCTCGCTAGTCCATCACTATCATACCCCGCAAGAACCGTCTGCGCATCTACGTCGACGGCCCTGACAAGTACTACCGCCTGCGTGAGCTCAAGCGGGCATTACCGGAGGTTGTTGTCAAGGTGCGTTCCTGCTTCTCGATGACATTCTCTCTTTTGCGAGATTGACTCTTGTATAGGGTGTTCCGACTATCCGGCGTGCCATCATCAACATCAAAGAGGATAACGATCACCGGGGCAAGAAGGGCGACAAGGAGCTGCTCGTAGAAGGGTATGGCTTGCAGAAGGTCATGACCACCCAGGGTATACAGCGAGACTTCGTCATGCATACTGCTGTCTGCTGACAATTTTGTGCAGGTATCGTCGGCGAGCAGACCACTTCGAATCATGTCATTGAGGTCGCCCAAGTCCTGGGGATTGAGGCTGCCCGGCGAACTATCATCAACGAAATCCAGTATACCATGCAGAGCCACGGCATGAGTATCGATCCTCGGCACGTCATGTTGCTTGGAGACGTCATGACCTACAAGGTTTGTTCGTTCGACTCTCCGGTCCGCCGCACTGTTGATGTGACTTCTGCTAGGGGGAGGTGCTCGGCATCACGCGATTCGGTGTTGCGAAAATGAAGGACAGCGTTCTCATGCTGGCGTCGTTCGAGAAGACGACGGACCACCTGTTCGACGCGTCTGCCTATGGCAAGACGGATAGCATAGCGGGCGTATCCGAGAGTATCATCATGGGCAACCCTGCTGCCATGACTGGTACTTCTATGTGAGTGTCTGACTGGTCTTCTGGTTGAGCGGGATGCTGACGGCCCGTCTCCAGGCCCGCTCTAATTACTCCCGCGCCGTCAATAAGTAAACCTAGGAAATTGTTGTTCGAGGGGGCTTTGTGATGTTGTATCCACACCATGTATTGTACCTTACAAGCACCTCTGTATTACTACTGCATCTTCTATTTCGCTTGCGTACGACTATGCATGAGACCCTGTCCTCGCGGTCGTCTCCGACAGTTTCGTGAGGGTTGTGACCGAGCTTCTCGGAAGTCCTTCCAAATGTGTACCGAAGTTCTCAGAACAGAGGTTGCTTTCAAGCCCCTCCCAAACCTTGCCGCCCCTCAGGCCTCAGGAGGACGTGTTGACAAAGCAGCGCCGATAATCAGTCTGCATCGATCAGCCCAGCGAGCGTACAAATTGGCCGTCGTCGAGCTCACGATACTCCGCGACTCGCGAGCGCATTTGCATCCAACATCATGAGCCAGCAGAGCTTTGTGCAGATACGCAGCCCGCCTAAAGATGTAAGCCCCTAACTAACTCTTGTCTGCTCTTTCCACAGCCTCTCGCTTACCAAACTCGTTCTACGCAATCTCCAGCTCGACGCTATCGCAGCGGAAGAGGAACGCTGCATCCTCCCGCACTTCACCGCGGACACCGCCTGGGAGCTCGGGACGCGCCTGCGCGACCGCCTCCGCCGCGCGTCGCCCAACCCCGCCGTCGTGAACATCACACTCGCCAACAGCGCGCAGCTCCTTTTCCACTGCGCAACCGGCCGCGGCACGCAGGCCGACAATGACACCTGGGTCGCGCGCAAGCGCGCGGCGGTCCTCCGCTGGGGCAAGAGCACCTGGTTCCTGCACAACAAGTACGCGGGGAACGAAGAGGCGTTCCGCGCGAAGTTCATGCTGGGCGACCGCGCCGGCGAGTACGCCATCCACGGCGGCGGCTTCCCCGTCCGCGTCAAGGACGTAGAAGGAGTGGTGGGCGTCATCGTGGTGAGCGGGCTGACGATGCAGGAGGATCACGAAGTCATCGTCGAGGTTCTGGAGGAGTATTTGCAGTCGCTGAATAAGTGAGAAGGTCTAAAGGAGATTATATGATACGAAGAGGTCACGGTAGAGCAGAAGCAGAAGCAAAAGGCATGGTGTACAGTATCCAGTGGCAGAGATCTACGCGGTATACAAGGATCTAGGGGCATGGCTCAGCGATGGGCGGAGATATCGTACACCGAGATAATGCTACAAAACATCAGAAAGCTTGACGGCTAGGTAAATCAGAGTAGCTCATGCAACACCTTGTCATACTGATGCGGAAGATGCGAGCTCAACATATCTCGCGCGAAGATGATCTGCCCGAAGACCTGCTTCGCATCCAGGACCTCAAACAGCCGTACCTTCTCTTTGGGGGAGCTCTTCCCCAAGGCAGCACCAAGACGATGCGATCGGTGGAAGTCGCCGTCCCGCAGCGCCCAGAACACACGCCCTGGAGGGAAGAGGTCGGCCATCTGCATGTTGGCCTCCAGCGTCTTCCGCATGGCGACGAACTGTTGTCACTGTGTGAGTCGGGATCCGATACGTGCAGAACATGTTCCGTCACTCACCCATTCTTCGTCTCCATCTTCTCCTCTTCCCATCTTCCACTTCAAGGCCTTCTTCGTAACGCTCGAGTATCCGTCGGCCCTGCCATCATCCCTGTTCTCCGCCGCGCACAGCCATACAGCCGCTCTTGTGAGGTCGCGTACGCTCCCCAGCGAAAGGCGGGAGACGATGTCATGCCCGTACACGAACGACGTGATGAGGCCCGAAGCAGCCGCCTTGGCACTGAGGCGAGGGGAGACCAAACATGGAGGCGCAAAACAGTACGCGGCAACCTCCCGATTGATCGGAAGACCGGAGGCGCGATGCGTCAAGCGGGTTTCGGGAGATGCCCACATCTGAGATAATAGCAGTCAGGGTTGCGATCACGGATCTAACGCACAAGATATACTCACAAGAGCCAGGAGTCCTGCCACACCAGCACCTAAGCTGTGGCCGCAAAGAATAAGCGCTGCGGGGCAAGCTCAGCTAGGAGTGCTTCAACGCGAGGATATGGGCAAGACTGACAGTAGCCTTTGTTCTTCCGCAGAGCGTCGCGAACAGCAACATGCACTGGCTTCCCAGGCGCACCCATTGCTCGCGTCATCCTCAACATCCCGCCATGCACGATGTACACAGCATCATCAGCACTCTCCGACGGCATACGCGCACGCGGGAACGGCTTCATGGACTTCTCCGACTCCTTGCGTGAACGCGGAAACGGGACGGAAAGGTCCATCGGGAAGGGGAACGATCCAGGAATATTTTCGATATCCTCGTCAAGCTCGTCGTACGACTCCTGGGGGGCCGTCGGGGTAGGCGGGACTTGAGAGGAGTGCGAAGGAGGCCTAGAGACCGAGCTGCCAGCTGGAGGGAGGACAAAGGGGGCCGGATCGCACGTGAGGTCGACAGCGAGCTCGTTGAGACTCATAGTGCCTCTTATGACTAGCACTACTTCCCGGCGTACATGATCAGTCAGAACCCAGAAGCGCGGCATATGGCTCTCCGTGCCGACGTGAGCCGTAGGAGGCTCAACCTGTACAAGGAGAATGAGTGTCGAGATGCCATGTAAACCTAGGGCGTGCTCACGGTCGCCGCATCCGAGGTCTGATCTGACGACGAGTGCGCCTTCGCCCAATTGAGGAAAATGTCATGATCATGCTTGCCCATCAACAAATCCCACCATGAGTAGGACGGCCCGCCTGGCATGTTGGCGCCAGAGCTTGAACTCGACGAGGGCGAATCCGAGCCCTGAGGTCCCGCAGCTTCCTTCTCTGACGCATCTATAGCGTCCGCGATCTTCATCTCTTCTCTTTGCTGTTCTCTCTCCGAGGGTGAGAGGGAGACGCCAAAGAAGAGAAGACTAGCTCCGCCATAACCTGCGAGGACCAGTTTGGACAGTCGGCGAAATGTTTGTTTGAGCTCATCTACAGAAGCTGCAGCTGGGGGCCGCTTGGGCGTCGATAGACGCTTCGCATGGGAGGGCGTTTCTCGTGCAGGCCACGAGCCTGGTACTGGAACCTGGGTGATGTCGGCAGTGACGATGCGTCCGCTATGGCTCGCGTAGAGGGTGTCCCCAGTGATCGTAACGCGAGAGTCGACGCGCTTCCTTGGCTGGGCGACTTGGAACTCGTCGTAGACGGGAACCTCTCTCATGTGCTTGAACCAGCGCTTTTCCTGCCATTCACTGGTAACACCCTGGAGTGCCGCGAATCCGGCCAACGCCTTGAGCACCTCACCAAGTCCATAGCGTTCTTCCGGAAGGCCTTCGCTCGCGGCAGGCTCGTTCCATTCGCGACGGACGAGGCCGACGAAACTGGCAAGCGAGAAGCTAGCCTCGTCGCTGCCGGGGAAGATGGTGGTAATCATGGACAAGGAAGACTGCGCTGCGACGAGGGAGGTAGAGGTGACGGTTTCTCCGAGTAGAATGGGCGCGAGGGCCACAAACTCGACTGCAGAGATGACGGTGGAGACTGCGCTTCCGAGCTTGGCACCTGCGCCGGTGCTACCTCGAAACAATGTGTGGTCAATGACGGAGCCGGTAATACCTGCCGCGGTAGATGCTATGCCACGCGTCACAGAGAACTGAATTGCGAGCGTATGCATCAGTATTGCAGGTTCGAAGCTGTACAGAGGATACACGCACGCCGAGTTTCGTGCACGCCTTCGCAGCAGAGAAGCCTACGGAGGTCGCGGTGGAGGCAATGTCGAGACTGAGACGGCCATATTTGTCCCAGTTAGAAAGCATAGACTAGGTATCCAGTATAATTTGTTAGACTATTCGCGTTGATATAGCTCCAGCTGTGTATGCAGACGGAGGTGGTGGTCGGACGAAAGAAGGAGGTGGGCTGTGGACGACCGCCGACAGCCACAACGCGTTGGGGTGGAAATCACAAGGCACACGCGAATTGATTGGTGGCGTGGGCTTCTTGGGTCGCAGCGCACAGCCACCACGTGGCCCATGGCTCGATCCGCGTCCGGCGCTTATCTGTCCTGTCCATCCATCATCCACCAGCATCCACCCCGCGGTGTCCGTCCAGAATTCGTTCTATCCATCTCTTGCGTTTGGAACACCTCCGCCTGAAAGCATCTGTGGTGATATGAGCAAAAGGCGCGCTTTGAGCTCGCATGGACCGTCCCAACCACCCAAGAAGCGGTTAGAGGTCGATCCGGAAGCTGGCTCTTCCGCCCGCCCTCCCAGTCACACCCTCTCGTACCCTTCCACCACATCGTCGCAGCCCATTCGACCAGTCCCTTTCCAACAGCCGACCGGTTTGCTCACGTTTTCCTACACCCCCCAGCGCGTCCTCGAGTTCACCGACTCTGCTCTGCGCTATTACGTCGACCCGCCGCCAGGCGCGGACCTCCGCTATGGCTATGAGCGGTGGATTAAGCGACCAGAAGAGAGAACGAGACTGGATGGTCTTCTGCGTGCGGTGGAGCGCATCATGCAGAAGGCAGACGCGAGCACGGGCCCCGGCAGCGGCGCGAAGTGGCTGAAAGACATCGCAGTCGTAACCTGGAGAGGTATCATGACCAAGTAAGTCATGCACGCTCGAGGTGCCATGGAACCTGGTCCAGGCAAACTCAGCTGATAGCTTTTGTGAGATAGAATCTTGACGGCGCCGTATGAAGACCGCGACCGCAGTGAATTCAACGCAATGTACGTCAACGGTACGCTATACGTAGAGGAGCACCTATCCGACGCGAGGCTGGTAGAAAAGTACGTACCTACGCGCTGCAGCCAGTTCACACGGCTCACCCTACACACGCAGAGAGCACCTTGCTCCCAAGCAACGTTTACAGACCTACTACGGGTACTCTTTCGAGTCCTGGTGCACGTCATCTAAGCCTGGGGTGCCGGAACGTACAGACGGTCATCCGGTCGGGTGGGGAGGAGACGTGGACACCAACGTACAGTGGTGCAGTGTCATCAAGACTAAACTTGGCGACAATCGTCTCCTCGTCGGAGGCGAAGTTGACTGTGTACGAGGTGCACAATCCCTTCGCGCATACAATCGGCGATCAGTACTGAAACGGACTGCAGACGGGTTCACGCCTGGTCGTACGGATACCCTGGTGGAGCTGAAGACGTCTATGGCGATACGCCATGGCGACGACGAAGCTCGCTTCGAAAAGTCCGTTGATGTCTAGTACATATGCGTACGCTTCTGACCCGCTCGTCATAGGAAACTCCTCAAGTTCTACATGCAATCGTTCTTGCTAGGTGTCCCGGTGTGTATGCTATAGCCCCCATGTACATGTCGCAGTGCTGTCCTAACATGATGGTTCCCAGGAGATCGTCGTAGGCTTTCGGACACCAGCCGGACGGCTTACGACGACCCAGACGTTCAAGACCATCCAGATACCCCGACTAGTCCGCGGGAAGCCAGGTGCCTGGGACCCGCAAGTATGCCTATCCTGGGGCCAGCACTTTCTCTCCACCCTAAAGTCTGTCCTCTCCGCCGACGAACCTTCTGACGGCAGCGAGGCTTCGTCAAAGCCCTCAGCTCGGGTCTGGCGGATCGTTCTGGAACCTAAAGAGGGAGTGAAGGTAACATTGCTCGACGAAGCTGGAGTACGGGACGTCGAGGCGGGTGAGGATAGGGTGGGCATCCTGCCGAGGTGGTTCTACGATCAAGTGGCGGTCAAGAGCGAGAACCGGACCACGACGCCCACGGTCAGTGAGCACAGTCAGGCAACTTCGAAGCCGTATTCTGTCCCAAGACCCGTTTCTGAACCCTCGCATCATGGTTGGAATATATGATTCACCTATAGCTGTATTGTGCCACCGTGATATCGCTCATGTACGAACTTGGCTTAGTTGGCTAGCTTGAACCTCACCCATATCAACGTCCATCATATCCGCTTTTGGCGGCATTCCATCAGGTCGTTAAGGCGTCGCAATAGCGCATTGTGCTGCCTGGTGGGACAGCGACGGAGTGGCGGTGGCGCACAAAGTGAGTATAAGTAAGCAGTTTGAGCCGCTACACCTCGCCATCCCCATGACCCTGCTGAAACTGTAATCGAGGACCTGCCGATGCTATGGAACGTAGGTCTCCAGCGGAGGACGCTGGAGACCTATGCGCCATACCTCCGGCAAGCCACCTCGTCCTGCTCATCAGCTTATGCGATACTGCTCCAAGCAGAGACAGAAGATACGACTCTACCACCGCAGATGTGCGACGAGAAGTGGCTCACCGAGTCAGAGTATTACGAGGTATGTAGAAAGACGTACGAACGCCCACGAAGACTTCAACCACAATATTACCAACGGACCTCCTTGCGTTAATATTACAATCATGACTAAAACCGATAGAAGTACAGGTAGAACAGGATAATGCGTGGTAGCGGAATGCGAGATCTGGAAGCGCGAGAGAAGGGCAGAGGACTAGTCTTGCTCGGAGCCGTCCCGCGGTCGGTACTTGATGTTCCGGTTCTCGAGCTCAGCCTCGACGTCTTCCGGTATGCGTCCCTTCACGCGCACGGCATACATCCCGCGGACGTATTTTGCTGTAGTGGGACATTGGTCACCATACTTTTCGTCAGTAGGGTATCAAACTCACATGTTCTCTGCCATCGAGCGACCCAGCTATCCTCCGGGTTGATGACCGCAATGGCGCCCTCGAAGTGGGTCGTTGTGCACGCCTGAATACGATCCGGGTACCCCTTCATCTATAAAGAGCGCGTCCTCAGTCAGTCCCCGTGTCTGCAACGGCATAACGCAAGACGCACCTGCATGAGTTCCTCGCAGTTTGGACATCCATGTTTCCGGAAGTCCGCCGGTGTTTGGATGATTGAGCACAAAAGACAAGCACGAAGCTGTTTTGCGCGCGGTTGACTCGGGATAGCAGCCTGGACTTGAGACATGGTGAGAGTTCGAGAAAGACGAGTTGAAGGAGAACACTGTAGGAGCAGCCACCGTGGTGGTAAGCGCTCGCCCGGCAAGGGCCGAAACGGGCGCCTATGCATGCCTGACGTCGGCATCGCAGCGGACAACGAGCAGCGCATCCCGACCACCATGGCAGGCCGCGCCCTCACCCTCCTCGTCGCACTCCTGCCGGCCGCGGCGTCGGCATACTCTCACACATATCCCGTCTTGGCTTGGTCGTCTCACCAGTGAGTCTACCGGCGAAACTTTACACTGGCGTAGCACCGCGGACTGACGGGCTCTGTAGTTCGAAGGCCCTGTCGTCCCCAGCTGTGGCTCAGGGAGACAAGGCAGACTCGCATACTATCGCCAGCGCACTGTATACCCATGACGATATCTGCGAGCATGACGCGGTCGTCGTGGTCGACCATGCTGGGGTAAGTTCAGTACTCTCCGGGGTCATTCGTGCAGCTCTCACTCGGCGAACCCCCTTCAGCTACACGCCTCCGATCTCCGTGCTCTGGAGCCCTCTTGCCATGTAGCGAAGGCTCTATCATCTGCCCCTTCTTCTCTCAAGCTTCCCTACGTTGAGAGCCGCGGCCACCACGCCAACCCTTTCAAGGGCCTCGCGGATACGCTCTCGAGCCGTTGCGGCTCGCGTTCAGTAAGCCATGCCCCGGATCTTGGTGTCCTGGAGATCGACGCTGGGAAGGGCAAACACGTTGTTTCCATCTCCTTGCCAGCCTTGGAGGACGGCGAGGAAGGCGCGTCAAGAAAGAACAGCATGGCCCAGCACCGTGCGTCGTCCACGAAAACCACGCGTAGTGTAGCAGCTGATGTGCATCCCTGTACAGAGTCGTGGCTCTCTGGCGAGCTCTCTAAGATCGAGGCCATGTTCTCCAACTACCTCGTGATTTATTCGGGCTCGCCTGCATCTCTTCTGCACAGCCGTCAGTCCACCACGAGCTCGTCCACCTTTGACGCCGCAGCAGCTCCCGCTGATCCTAGTGCTGGTGGGATCCTGAAACGCTATCAGCTACTCACGCCTGGCCTCATCCTCGCCCTTCTCGTCGCATTGTTCGTCCTCCTTCCCATAATCTTCGTCGGCGTATCCGCTCTGGCGAGCATCCAATCACCGCTCTCAAATGACATCCCGAAAGGTTTCAATGCGGAGGAGAAGAAGAACCAGTGATTGGTCTGCGTCAGAATGCATGTACGGACCCGGACTGTAATCTCATCCTCTTCAATCGTGACGTCCACCCCATGTGCGACTACTCGAAGAAAACGAGTGTCAATCAGCGTACGGCTGCAGTGAAGGACTCGGTGGAGAGCGGAAGAGCGGCCGGCCAGGGCTTGAGTTCCTGAACTCAACACATAGTTCTCACCGGTCTGTGATCGGAGCGTTCATCCCGCACGCGCTGACATTGCAGGGAAGCTATTCATCAGACTCCAATCCACCTTGAGCGCATCGTGATTATCCTAGACGCACAACGATTGCTGTTTACTGCAAGTGAGTGCGTGGTGCTTCATGTTTTGCAGCGGAAGGTTTCCGCATGCAGTTAACGCTACTGTAGGCCTGCCAGCTCGCCGCTAACAGGGCCCCTGCAGCATTGCGAACCTTACGGAAGAACGGTGCTTTGTCGGGGGCGTAGTGACTGAGCGGTCCGCCAACACCGCCGTCTTCGTACTGCTAGAAACACCGTATGCTGCGATGTGCATCCGCAGGAAGCTCGAGGATATGTTCCGTGCCAGTGCTTGTCCCTTGATCTTGTGGACTACATTGTGCATCTACGGATCGGACCTGCGTGCATTGCGGACTGCGTGCCAGCCAAGCCCTTACATCCAAATTTCACCTAGGGTGCTCAGAGCTGCTATCGGGCCAACATGTTGGCCAACCATGCGGACATGGCGAGGGGTACTGCGAGGTGACTTCGAGCAGCATATAACCTACGACCACACAGGAGAAGGGCATTGACCCCCCTTTGCGAACCAACCGCCCTGTCATGTCCCAGAATCCGAGTTCTTCTCCCCCCGTCTCGACGCATGCGCGTCCATACTCTCGTGCCTCCAAGCTGTCGATGCGAGGAGACCGACAGCGTATTGAGCCAGCAGAGCAGCTGCAGCATAAATCCGGTCAGCGCTTCGCCTAACCCTCTATCGTGCTGTCGCGCTAAAACATAACGTAGAACAACTGCAGGCGAAGGCCGAGAAGGAAGTCAAGGTTTTGGCCAATATGCTCAAAGACTTGACATGGGAGTGCATCTCAGTTCTACGGTGATTCAGATTCAGTGGCTTATTGTGACGAGCATACAGCGCTTACAGAGCGGGAGCAAGTGGGCGAGGTAGCGAAGAAGATCGTGGAAGGCGTGAACTCAATTCTGGACTATGTGAGCGTAGTGGCCGATATGCATCCCATCGCAAGTGTGCGTCGTATGCGTCGTATGCATCTGATGCAAGCGCCGTTGACACGGAGCTTATTTGTCTGCAGGCCGTGGTCAAAGTATTACAGGTATGCAAACATGGTTCGTCGTGCATAGAGATGAAATATTGAATCATGACATTGATAGGGAGTGGTGGGCATGGAAAAACAAAGACATGAGAACAATGCGCGCATAGTAGTCGTTCATGCTGCCATGGTAAGAGACGCGAGCAATTGACTGTTATCCCGCTGAATCTCATGACTGTCTCGCAGGTCGACTCAGTCTATCACATTGGCTTTCTTACCCGAGTTCATGAAAGTCGGATAGAAGACGAGTTGCGCGATAAGCTAGAGGCTCTATTCGATAAGATGGCAACGACTATAACGCAATTCGGTATGCAATGTATCGTAGTCATCTCCACAACGGTCAGGCCTACTGAGTTGCGACGGTTCCCCAGGACAATTTGTAGAGTACGCATCACATACTCGTTTCTTTAACAGGATGCGTCTCGACTCACCTGGTCCAGGGCGTATCACATGACATGGCAGAAAACCTGTAGGTCTATCTCAGTATCGGGTCTATCGACGCATTCAATGCACGTTGACTCACAATCCTGCCGCTACAGACAAGGTCATCTTCTCTGCTGTCCATAAGCAGAGGTTGGAACATTTCAGCAGCACTTTCCACCGACAGAAGGAGCAATTGACTGAAATGGGTCATATCATGGTCCAAATGCAGCTGTCCACCCTGTCGGATAGCATTGGTGAACTCTTGAGCCAACTCCGAATGCCAGATACCGACATGGAGGAGGCTGAGGTGTTTGTGCTGCAACATGGCGGCCCGGATGCGGTCAGGAAGGTATTTGTATGCAGCCAATGATGTGCCTCGCCGAGGAAGCTGAATGTTCACCGCAGAATCCTGCACTGGTGGACAGAGTAGCCGAGATACTGCATGAGAAGGCAACCATGGGTATGAAGGAGATTCTCAGTCAGGGGTTTGAAGGGCTATTGGAAGTGCAGAGGTGCGCCGGAAGCTTCCTCCTGTCTATACGTACACAAAATTGATGCGCCTCCATTGTACAGCACCCGCTTTTTGAAGAAGCTCGAAAGCGTCCAAGACGCTTTAGTAACCTCCGTGTCGGCGGCACAAGCCGCGGTTCTCGCCGGTGTAAATACTATTCTTGTCGTTTTTCCTCGCTTCCGTTGATCAGTGCTATCTATGTAGCTCCATGAAGGCCCTCACAAGATGATTGAGGATGGAGAACTTCAGGCAGTCTGGGAGCGTACGTACTGACTCCTTGCTTGCATTGAGTGGCCCATTTCTCACGTTCAGTATAGTCAACGTCAGCATGACTTCGGTACAGCAATGTGCTTCATGAACCATCTTAATGACACCTTTTTTCTGTATAGCGCTGGAAAACTAGCGTCAAGGGCCGGATCTTTGTCGAAGGTTGGCATTCTTGTACTGGATGTTGCTCGATACCCGGGACCCACAGGGCATTTACAGGATTGCAAGAACATTATCAAGGACAATTTCATGCACACCCATCCTCTGCCGCACACAAAGATGCCTGGACCCTTCAATTCTTCTCCCGTGTCATATGTGAGTAAGCCCAGCGCATCGATACCTAAACCACCTTCAAACGACTCTTGTTAGATAACTCGGCGATCGCTGATGTGGTCGATCATGACGGCAGCGGATACATCTCCGCTTCAGAATTGAACAACTTCATCTGCGAGCGCCAATCTGGTCGACCTGAGTGGACGAATGCCCAGTGGTTCGCGTTGTAAGTCGGACATCCCGCTTGTGGGCACAGATGCTCATGGTATCTCTAGCTGGGCCTGTGGATGGTACAACAACAACGTTTGGTGAGGCTTGCGAGCGCGTCTGCTATAGGGTACTCGGAACTGATTTGTCTGTGTCTAAAGGTACCACCAAACTATCAGGCGAATCATACACGAAGTCGAGAAGTCCACTCGCTCAGCTTCTATCTCTCACGGCAACCAAGAGTCATGGCAGTCGATCCAGGCCGTCATAAGCTCCTTGACGCCTCTCATGCTGGTTTCAGACGTGGAAGACATGGCGATGACGAGACAGATCCCTCACGAGCTCCGCCATCTCCAAGAAGATTACAGAACATATGAGGAAAGCCGGGTCGCGTCGAATCTCGACGACTTCGGCAAGCACCTCACCGACAGAGCTTCTCTGCAGTATGTAGTCGGAGGCTCTCGCATCGAACTGGTAAGTTCCCGATATTAGCACCTTCTCCTGTCGCTCAATCCTTGCCGTTCTGGATCGCCCGCGTCTGCCACAGCGCGTGATGCCGCTGCTCTACGTGCTTGTCTTGCATCTTCGGGACACCATCAAGAAGATAATTGACTCGGAACATATTGAAAATGCGGACTTCATTGCCGTAGAGGAGCTCGCGACTTCATGTATCGCCGTCTTCGTGGCATTCAATGACCGCATGGGCGACCTCATTCGAGGCTGGCGCTCTGAGGGCAAAGACATCGACAAGCAGGTAGACCGTTACATAGACGGTATGTTCAAGAGATGCTACCGAGAGGTGCGTATGTCGCATATTCTCGGGGATGTCTCATTTCAACCACGTAGCGCAGCCGCACGTCTACGAGCAAGCATACGACAACCTGCGCGGGTCCGTCTTTGGGAGTGATATCACGCTGCCCCGTCACCTCAGGCTATTTGGGTCATCCCATAAAAGGGAACAGTCGGTTCGTATGACCGGGTCGACGCGTTATGCGCATCTGCACCGAGTTGATTATTCAAACGTTCATCCAGATCGCTACTCTGGTCCGCGGTCTGGCTGCGCTTTCCGAACAGGTGAACACCTTGGCACTCCGACTGACCGAGCTCGGGAAGCAACAAGCTGTAAGTGCGGCCCTAGCAAATGCACCGCCCTCGGAGGGTACGAATGTGGCTTCGGCGCAGTCTCCATCCAGCCCGTCCCCGGAGAAGATTGGAGATCGCGCTGGTTCTCCGCAGCCTCGAAAACATCCGATGGGCATCTACTGGAGCGTCGCGCAGTGCCTACTCGTTTTTTTGGCCGTGGTATGCGTTGATCGGTTGGCTAGGAACAGTTCTGTATAACTACGGACAACCATGGGTGCTAGCGTATCTATGTCTACGACCGGATCAGTACTGGCTGCATGTGCATATTTTATACAGTGCTGCTTGCATTCATCACCCGAGCCGCTGGTCGGTTCCGGCGTCCCGAACACAGGCAGTTCGCGCAAGATGAGTGGTAATGTCATTGGCCCACGGAAGCTACAAGTTGAACAGATATACAGTGCTGCAACTTGGCTCACGTCGAGCGCATGGCTATCAGGACGCCCTCATATACAGCCCACCCTATGGCAGAGCTGAAGATTTTCCGAGACATGCGCAGCGTCGCCCCGTCGAAAAATCCAGGTATCCCACGTTGCTAGCGATTTGAGCAATGAGCCGAAGTGCACATGTGGTGGGAAACCGAGGGTCTCACCCTCCATATCGCCGCTACCGTACTGAGCAGTCCGCGGTACTTTGTCTCTGAGCGGACTTGCATCTTGGTTTTCAGGACGTCGAACGGCTGCGTAGCGAGAGTTGCTAAGGCTCCTGCAGCCGCAGCTGATAGCGAGTTGACGGCTGCTGACGTCGAAATCGGTATGGGAATGGCGGCTGCATTCGGGGCAGATGATACCGCGCTCGCTAACGGCAAAATTATTTCGATTGACGACGGACTGAGTCGGAAGGAACTCACACAAGGTGGACTTGATATGCTCGTAAAATACCACGAATATGCCTGCATATGGCGCGTCCCGAAGCGAAGAAGCTATGGCACCCCGGAAGATCTCGGAGGGGCCGGAACGTATGATACCCATGAACGCCCCGCCTAACGAGTTATATGAATAGTAAGAGCTCTACGTATGGCCCTCGTCAGTCTAAAGCGCACAAGTTCAGCGAGGAAACGGACCTCATAACGGGCTTTCAACACCGAGAACGGGTTCAGTACGAGCCCGACGGCGACGCGGGTCACCGCGCCGGCGAGTAGATTGCCTTGCGGGGTCAACTTCGGCAGCGTGGATGAGGAGTACGAAGACGCCGACGGCGCCCGCAAAGGGGCGAAGTAAGGCGACGTGGCGAGAAAGGCGCGAAACTGGTTGAGCCCCGTGAAGTAGAGTGCAACTCCAGGCACGTTTCTGAGCAGCGAAGCCGTGGTACCACGCCAGAGACCTAGGACGCCATTTGAATGGATAATGTCTCGCGCAGTACGGAATATGAGGGTCGACTGGGGAGAGAGGGGGGAATGCTTGGGTTTGTTCAAGTGATCCGGCTGTTGTATACGCGTCTTGAGAAGGTCAACTAACAGACGGAAGAAAGTCATTACTCGTTCGAAGGTATACTGTAAAGAAGATTAATGACATGGCTGCAGTATTATCGTCGACGCGAAGCCCGAGAGGGCACCTAAACGGGATGGACATGATGAACTTGCGGAGGAACTATTCACGAAACGACTAGGCTCACCTGACAAGAGGTGCTGGCTGACATTGCTCATATATACCACCCTTCAGTCCAGGCAAGCCGTCGATGTCTACAAAGATTATTCGCTCACGAGCCAGATGAGCGAGCAGGGGCAATGAAAGGACGGAGAATGGGTCTCCTGAGTGCACCGAGTGGGAGAAACACAGTTGTACATGGGAAGCGCCGGCATGACGAACTGCACGGTTTCGGAACACTCGGCCCGGTCCTTTGCCGTGGATAGCCCCAAGCTCGAACTCGACAAAGAACTTGAAGCGGCGCTCGAGCTCGGCGTGCCAATCGCTTCACGTACTTGGGTTATCCTAGCACGGTCATATCTGGCTTGTTCACTGCTCCGAGCACTTCAATGCAGGTGGAATAAAGCCGTCGTGGCCGCCCACGGTGGATTATAGAATAGTGACGGCTTGTCATGATTCACTGTGACTGCCATGCATGGTACAGTACCACACCGGGATGCTGTCCCGCCGCTGAACGCTGGGGGGCCCTCCGTTGGCAAGCACCGCCAACCAGCTATTGAGCTGTATCCGGAGGATGTCGCAGCCTGAGCAGATAATGCACCGGCCGACTACTGATCGTCCACATGAACCCCGTATATGGCCACGCTCGTCATCGCACGAGCGGCCGTTCACCACATGGTCCGATCAGCATAGGACCCTGCATCGCGACCGCTGCGCCGACCTCGACATGCATGATATATAGCTGCAAGTGCATCATCATGATACCTCCTCCCTGGCAGAGAGCCCCATTACTCGAGTAGTACTGGCACTGACATGCGTGCTGCCGCACTTTTGAGCGGGTTTGTCCTCCTGGTCGACGTCCTCGCCCGGCCATCTACATTCGCAGAGCGGGCCCTCCGGCGTGGTGGTCCCGCCCTGCACGCGGTCGATGCATCCGCTGGCACACCCGCCTTCTCTGCAGCGTCGGCCAACCCGACCGCAACGAGCAGCAACTGGGCCGGTGTAGTCCTTCCGTCCCCACCCGCCGGGGAGAACCTCACCGCCGTCTCCGGCACCTTCGTCGTGCCCGTGCTCGCGCCCAGCTCATACGCCGCCGCAAGTATCTGGCTCGGGATAGACGGCTGGCAGACGGAGAACAGCGCGACGGAGGGCTTGTTCCAGGCGGGCGTCGACTGCTGGGTCGAGGACGGGCAGCTGACGTACAACGCGTGGTACGAATGGGTCCCGGACTCGTCCTGGAACTTCACCGACTTCCATATCTCGGCTGGGGACGTCCTGACATTCCGCCTGGTTGCGACGAGCGACCGCGAGGGGACGGTCGATATCGAGAACGAGACCACTGGCCAGATGACTTCCAAGGTGCTGGATGCGCCGCCGTCACCCCCCTTCACCAATCCGGTACGAGTGCAATGCATTCGCTGCTTCCCAAAATGCGGGGCTGATAGCCCTATGTAAAACAGCAACTTTCTTTGCAGACAGCAGAGTGGATTATGGAGGACTTCTTCTGGTACGGCCAAGTACCGCTCGCTGATTTCGGCTCGGTGAGCAGCGCGACTCATGTGACCGCGTCATACAACGTGCACTAACCGCTCGCTCCGCCGTATACACGTAGATCGATTTCACCGAGGCATCTGCCATTACCAGCGCAGGGAGAACCGTCGGCTTAACAGATGGCATCGTCGTGAACCTCGTGCTGAACAACAAGGTGCGTCGCAAGCACGAGATATGCGACGTTCCGTACACTTGCCTTATCTCGTCTCCAGGTGCGCACGGATGTGGCAATCAACGGCCACTCTTCAGCGACCGTTAAATACCTCTCTGCGTGATACGAGGACGATGCAACCCGGGAGAGAGGCTGACTGTGCTAGTATTGATCAATTTGTATTGGTACATCAATGGCATGCTGGTATGATGGATAGCAGATGAGGAGGCAGGCGCAGACTTATGAGTACTGCTTCTGGATGAACTTGGCAATTGTCTGTAGCTGGATGTTCGACGTGCCCTCATATATCGCGCCCTGCATGCGCCCTGCGTCAAAGACCGCCAATGAATCGGAGAATGGGCTGCTGGACTCACGATCTTCGAGTCTCGCCAGTACTTCTCGATGCCAGTCTCCCTCGTGAAGCCGACACCTCCAGCCCATTCGATAGCTGCGCCCGATACCCTTTGGGCAACCTGGCTCGCTGCGTACTTCGCGATCGCTGCCTCGCGAACGAACTCGCGGCCTTCCTCCTTGCGTCGCGCAGCGTTGTACGTCAGCAGACGCGCAGCCTCCAGCTCTACCGCCGCCTGCGCCTGCTGGAACGCCATGCCCTGGAATGTTCCGACAGGCTTTCCGAACTGCGAGCGCTGGAAGGTGTATGGTACCGCCTTGTCGAATGCGCCTTGCGCGAGACCAAGCATTTGTGCAGCAATACCGATACGGCCTGCAAAATCTCTTAGCACCTAGACTGATAGTAGCGAACGCATATGCATACCTTCATTCAGAATCTCGATAGCAATCTTGTAGCCCTTGCCCTCGCCGCCGATAATGTTCTCCGCAGGCACGCGGAGATCATCGAAGGCAAGCGAGCACGTCGAGGAAGCCCGGATACCGAGCTTTTGTTCCTTCTTCGCAATCTTGATCCCCATGTCTTTGGTCGCTATGAAGCAGGTGATACCCTTGTACCCCTTACTTGGGTCGACCTAGAGTATACGTTGAGTATGACATGCTTCCGAGGAGGAGACGTGAACGTACATTGGCGAAGACAAGGAAGAAGTCCGCCTCGTGCGAGTTCGTGATCCACATCTTGGTTCCGTTGAGGATATAGTGGTCGCCATCCTTCTTTGCGCGAGTCTGCAGAGCGAATGCATCTGATCCAGAGGCAGGTTCCGATAGACAGAACGAGCCGAGCTAACGAATGGGTTTCGCGTCAGTTCAGCATCGTGGGGCATGAGCATAGAGACGCACTGTTGTTTGAGCGAGCTTCGGCAGCCACTTGTCCTGCTGCTCCTTCGTGCCATACTTGCGGACGACCGTGTTGACCAGTGTGTTGTGAACGTCGCACATGACCGACACCGAGGGGTCCACGCGTGCGAGCTCTTCGATAGCGATGATAGCAGAAGTGAAGGATGATTCTGCACCACCGTGCTCTACGCTCGTTTCGATGCCCATGAGCTGAGACATGGGAGGTCAGACGGGTGAACGCCGAGCTGAGTAAGGGCATGTAGCACCAACCCCTTGCTCAAAGAGTGCCTTGATGATCTCTGGGTCCATCATCTCGTTTTCGTCCATCTCTCTGACCTTGGGGCCGACCACATCCTCTGCGAATCTCCTGACTGCACTCGCCAGCTGGCATTAGCGACAGAGCAGTAACGATACTCAGGAGGTACGCACCAGACTCGCGGAGCATCTGCTCCTCCTCAGTGAAGGTATCCAGAGAAGTAGGCTGCACATCTGAAGAAACAACCTGAGAACGAGAGAAAAGCCTACAGTTCAAGCATAGGGTCAGATCTGACGTGCGTAGTGAGAGGCACTAGCAGGCGTACCTCGCAGCGATCCTTGGGGCCATTGACCCTCTCTGGCGCAGGACAGACGTTGCAGGCTTCGCAGCACGCAGCACAGAAGAGCGAAACATGACGACGAGAGGACTCTGCAGGGGGGTGGAGAGCGTAGGTGGTGGTCGAGGACCAAGATGGTTTACAGGTCGTCGGGGGACGAGGTCCCGACCCCGGATGCTCTCGTCCCAAGTTCCAACGCTCAGCCCTTCCAAATCGGGCGCGGGGAAAGGGCGGGGTAATCACATGTCCTCCCGGAACTTGCCTCCCTCGGATCTCGGACCGGAGCTTGCTATGCTCTCAACCGCCATGTCTTGTCGTGAGCTGCGGCTCTCGCTCCTTCCGCGACGTTGACACTTCAGATTACAAATCTTTCTTCTCGGGTTACAGCACGCTACATGGGCTATCGAAGAACTACAGAGTCGTAACAACTTGTCCGTGGTAATGCATCGTAAGTCCACAAGCGTCCAGGTGATCATGAGAGTTCAAGTCCAAGTCCGATTCCGGGTGTCCTTCTCAAAAACACAACACCTCCTAGCACCAAATACTCCTGCGTCAGTATACGATCCACTCATTCTGCAGGGAGCCGAGACTCACCTGGCTCGCCGTATTTACAGGCCGCACTGGGAGGCGGGGACCTGGGTGGCCTGGGCGTCGATCCTGCCCAAGAACACGCCCTGGTTGTTCGTCAGGGTGTTCATCGCCTCGAGGGCGATGTTGAATCCTGCGTCGGTGTGGTCGATCGCGAGCACGTTGATGCTCCGCCCATTGTACGTGAGCTTCCAGCACGATCCGCAGTTGGCGGAGTTCCAGCCGGCGACGGCTGCAGCGCCGCCGATGTTGGGGAAGTGCGGGAGCGACCCGAACGTCGTGAAGTTCTTCGAGAGCATGCCGTTGGGGCCGTCAGAGCAGGCAACGGTGTGCAGGTCGCCGCCCGCGTTGTCGTAGGTCTGGTCGTAGGAGACCGTGACTGCGAACGCGCTGGAGACGAGCGCGGTGAAGGTGAGGATGAGGGCGGTGAAGGAGGTGAACTGCATGATGGTGCTGTTGAGAATGATGTCTCGAGTGCGGAGGCGACTGAGGGTGCTGGCGAGACTGGTGGGTCACTGCTGGTCTGGTGGAGTCGCTATGCCTCGCATTTATACTCCAGCAGTGCGTTAGGTTTGGGAGCGGTGACGACTATTCCACTGACCACGGCCTGCCTCGGCGGTCACAAGAACGCGGCGAACAGATGGACCATGTGCACCGAGGCCCGGGATGTACGTAGGACGGCTGTCTCTTGGACAAGGCCTTCTTCTGCCCGTCGTATGGAGGTCCCATGAGGCCGGGGTGCGGGCATGGCAAGACCGCGTCTGGGGCGTTACTGCTCAAGGCGGATCACGAACCAACGTCATGCGTCCGCCGATGTCAGGGCTCCGGAAGTTTCAGTAGAACGAATTGTCAGTCCATCACTGGGACATCGTCTACTGAGAAATAAGGAGGAGTACCTGTTGCCTGTTGCAGATGAGCGACCAACTGCGCACCCACTGACATACCCGCATAGAATTGGTGTCACTCGACAGTCCTCCTGAGACGCAGCGGTCAGCAATGGCCCGCACACGGCCTCGAACACAGGATGGAGTAATTTACACATAGATACCTCCATACCACGCCCTGGACTGCCTCGAATCTTTCCCCGAGCCGGATCGGCCCAAGCCTAGCTTGACATGAGGTCGGCATCAGAACGCCATCCAAAAGAACGTCTGAACACGCCCCGATGCCAACTGAATGCTAGTGATCTCGTACGGCTCCAGGCGGAGGGCTCGTGAGAGTGAACGACTCACCGACGACGGTCATGTAATGTCCGGGCGCTGCAGGCGCTGGGCTGACCGTGCACCGCATCAGTTGCTCAATGGCTCTGGATCTTGGAGGATGGATCCAGCTGGGGCGGGAGGCCTGCAGAGGGACATCCTAGAGTCGGATGGCGGGCCTACCGCCAAATAGCCTGAACTGCATCGATCCCATGGAAGACGAGTCTACTGCATGGATCTACATGGATATTACACCGGGGATAAGTTTGCACGGGTTCGTACAGTAGTTACTGTACATGACGAGAGGTAATGCGCGACAAATAACAAACATGACTAGGTGAGGATTGAAGGACCATGCGACGTGTGAAACTATGCGGAGGTATCCGTACCAAGAGTACCAATCAGACCAGGTGGACGAGAGACGAGATGAGGGATAGAAAGATGATCATCGAAGGCTTGCAGAAGAGAAGATGCGCTCCTACGAGTCACTAGCCCCTCCGCTAAGAGCTGCACGCATAACTTCCAACGCCGCGAGGTGGAAAGGTAACGCAGGGTCCGCTCGCAGCTTCCACCTCAACCGCGCCAACACGGCCAAGTCGTTGAAGTTGCGTACGATATCGTTCATATGCTCCGTATGTACCTGCGAAGCGTCGACGACCTCGTTCTTCTTCGACGAGATCTCGTACGTCGACCGTAAGGAGCGTGTCACATGCAGCTGGAAGATGCCGATAGTTGACACGGAGGTGTGGTCCATCATGGATGGTGCGCAGACGACCGTACGCCAAGCAGGGACCCGTAGTGTGTCCGCAGGGGGCAGCTGGTGTGATGGCGCGTCCGAGTCATCGTCAAGATCAGGGATGTAAGGCAAATCAGAAGAACCAGGGATGAGTGAGGCAGAAATGCACTTTGAAGACCGATCAGTGGTGTAGGCTGGGTAGAAGGTGAACGTTGATGGAGACGACAGAGCGTAGGTTGCGCAGGAAGCGTCAGAGAAGATGGCATGGGAGGAGCGAGGTGAAGCGCGCGGTGAGACAGCAGGGGCAGAGTTGCGTCGGATAATGTCGAGGGGGCCGATTTCAGGAGGGGCGAGGAAGGTCCAGGGATTCTCGTTGTCGACGGCAAGGAGCGTTACATGGATCGGAGGGACTTCAGAGGACATGGACACTACAGAGTCAAGGTGCGAAACCCAAGCTGACGGGGTCAAGGATAGTCAGATCCGGTTCTCTCTACAAGGAGCCTAAGGGAGAACTCACCATGGATCTCCGAATACGCCATTGCACCCAGCTTGGTGATGACAATCCTCCACTCAATGTTCGCACGCCTTGCAAATTCGTGCACGAAGGCCCAGACCTGATTGACCAGGAAAGCCTCGACGTTATCGTCAGGCGTCAACCACGTCTTGAGCTCATGCGCCTCGCCTTCCGCGTCGATGCAGGCAGCAAGTATCCAGCGACCGCAGCTAGAGACCTGATAGCCCACGTGCAGCAGCATGTGCCGGTTCATCACGTCCAGAGAAGACACAGACGACTCCAGCGCAAAGGACACTTGAGGGCTGACGAGCTCCGCATGAGACTTGTTGCCCCACGAAGAGATCAGAGCATAAGCCGGAGCCTCGAAGTAGCCGGTAGCAGGCGCACTGAGCGCGAAGAACTTCCGCGACATCGCGCGAGTCACTGGTACCAAGAGACGGTCATACACACTGCACACGAAGTCGTCCAAGCCTGCAAGACTTGAGCCGGGATGCGTGTGGATGCCTTCGACGAGCGATTCGGGGACGAAGTGAACCAAGATGTCGCCTCCAGGATACGCCTTATAGAACCGGCGTACTGCTGAGAGGATCTGGCGGAGGACGGTTGACGAGGGAGAGATGATGTGGGAGGGCGTTGCGATGTAGAAGACAAGATGAGGATGGCGAGTCGGGATAGTTGAGACGAAGCTCGCTACGCAGTAGAATTTGCTTCAGAATTGACAAGCGGAAAGAGGGTCCTGAGAACGTACTGAGGGTCTTGCGCAGCGTATCAAAGCGCGTGGGCACCAAGCCGGGCTTCGTACAATGACTCGAGATGCCAGCAGTGTGCGAGCCGAAGTTCTTCGCCTGCAAGCTAATCAGCGTCCTTCCTATGGAGGTGACAGCACAACACACCGAGTATGCCGTAGAAACATCGCACAGCCAGCTCTCAAACTCAGTATCACGGTCCTCGTCAGTGCCCTCGTAGAAGACGAAAGCCGTAACGTCCTTCTGCCCCGCACGAGGCGTCAATCCGAGCTTCTCCCAGAACCGGAGTGAAGTCGTGGACAACTGAACAACGGCCTCGTCTTTCCCTACAGCGAGCATCGGCGGTTGCAGTGTCCGTATAGAGACAGCGGACTGTGGATCTGATTCTAAAAAGTACGAACATCAACCAAGGAACCCCGATCAGAGCAATATTCCTACCTCCAAAGACATCCTGCAGGGTGGCCGGCGAGCTCAGGCCCGTCCCCGCGCCAAGCAAGTGGCTGATGTACTTCGCGTCCGCCTGCCAAAGCTTGGCCGGGAGTACCGGCGGCGTCAGGGCCAGCGACGCATTCGCCCGCCACGCCTCGGACCACATCGGGTTCTCCACCACCTCCTTCACCAAGACCTGGCCGGCTGCCTCGAGGGACTTCGACTTCTCCGATGCTGCCCCCAAGATCGCAGCAGGCGATACGGGAGTGGGCACGGAGATCGGGGGAGCGTTCCCAGGCGGGCTCGCAGCTGTTGCTCCTGGTGGCCGCAATGGGGTACACAGTGGGAGCAAATAGGAATGATGGAAATGCGTCTGAAGCAGGGTAGGCCCAAGGGGAAGATACGATGGCGGGGGCGTCGATGGCCGCGGGGCGGACGTCATTTCCTCATCCTCCATCCACTGTTCGTCCTCAGACTCCGAGTCAACCGCAGCAGCCGAGGGCGGAGAGCTGCTCTGCCAATCCTCCGTGTCACGGTAGAAGTCCCACGCAGACGATCTCCGCTGGTCGCGCATGCCCTGCTCCGCGACCTTCCGCTTCACGCCAATGAGCTTCTTGACGACGCCTATTCTGGGATCCGTCACCGCGCTGTAGCGGAACTTCCACCCAGACAGAGCCGGGGGACCAGCGGCATTGAATATCAGGGCCTCGGCTCGGTCCTGGTCGGCTGGCGGAGAGGGCAGCGCAAACTTGCCAACCGCATACTTTCCGTCCGCCTGCCGGTGACTTGAAGCGAACGGGATGGGATCGAAGATGTTTGGGCCAAGCGCGGATAGGCTCGACTTGCGCCCCTCGTGCGTCTTGTACGGATCAGAAAGCTGTACAGAAGGTGTCGCAGGCGCAGAATGTGTCGACGGTGTCCTCGTTGGCGAGGGTGGGAGCAGGTCTGGCGGAATAGAGTGGTCCACCATTCCGTGTATGTCGCCGGTATTTCGCGGGGTGAACGGATCGCCAAGGTGCGCTATCCACGGCGAGGGATGACTCACGCCCGCCGATGGAGGACCAGGTCCCGACAGTGGACCATCACCGGTCACCAGCGGTGTCAACCCCGAGGGTGGTGGGCCTGCCGCAGTTGTCATACCTACACCTGTGTCCATCGCCATCGGGTGCGCAGCAGAGCCCGCTCCGCGCTGGGCGCTCGGAGCATCGAAGAAGTCAAAGTCATCCTCCGTGAACACGCCGAAGCCGTCGTCCATGTCGAAACTGCCGCCTGCCGCACCGTTTGTGCGGGCTCCACCCAGCGAATCCATGTTCATCGGGTAGTCCATGTCGTAGAGGTTTGCTTCCATGTACGAACTGGACTGCTGTCCCCACGAACCATCGAAGCCACTGAAAGGGTCAAAGCCCATCGAGGACGCCTCAGCTTCTGCCTTTACCGGAGGCACTGCAGGGGTCTCGTCAGCGGCTGCAGGCACGGCGGCATCTGCTGGCGCTTCCTCAGCAGCAGCTGGAGTTGCTTCCTCTGTCGAAGGAAGATCGATCGTAGCGTCGGGAGGAGAGAAGAGGGAGTCGCCAGAGTGATCAGACTCTACTGTCGGCTGAGACTCTGGCTCTGCGGCCTCTGCAGGAAGTGACGGCGGGCTGGGTGCCGGGGCGGGATGCGCACTCGAATCGGCTGGTCTAGGTTCGGATGGCTTCTGAGAGATAGGTGCTGGCGTAGGAGGTTCAGCGGGGGGCGCTGGCTGGGTGCTTGCGAGCTTGGCACGCTCTTTCGCAAGCTCCTGCTCTTGACGTTCTCTCCGGAGCCGCTCCCTCTCGCGCTCGCGTTCCTTCACGACCGACTCGACGTACCCGCTTACCTCCGAAGCCACGTTCTTCATCTGACGACTGTACGGCTTCCTAGCCAGAGTCAGCGAGCGAAATGCGCGCAAAGAATCGCTCGTTGGTGAAGAGCGGAGTATACTGGGACGTCTCTGGAACGACGGTGTCAGTCGCTCAGCGTTCAACGGCGGAGCTTGAGACTGGGGTGTCGATGCGCTGGCGGGTATGTCGATCGCAGATGACGCTGCTGTGGTAAAAGAGAAGGTCGCAGGGACAGCTGAGGCGGGCGGAGGGGGTGAGGACTGGAGTTGGGCCGGAAGCTCGGGAATGTAGCTCAGAGGAGATCGAGCGTGAGAAGAGGGTGAGCTAGCATGGTACGAGACGCATAGGGTAGCAGGCCAGATGACTGGCATTCCCTTGTCTTCTCCTTGCTTGTTCTGAACCGCGAGCCAGGCGATGATATAGAGTGGATACTCTTGACGAGAACAAGTCCGGCGTGATTGAGGATCGCTCTCGGGGTAACGACGATACGGTGAGCGATTCCAGTTCGCTGCGCCTAACCCGAGAAGGGCTTCCTCGAATTGGGCTGTCAAGGCAGCTGCAGGGCCACTATAGGTATTGAGGTAGTACGCTGGAACGCCGTGTGGGAGCAGTACGATGGGTGTGCCAGCGGGCAATGGGAGCGAGTGATGCAGTGGCAGGTAGTATGTCGGTCGCATAACTGGATGTACCATGAGTCGAGCGGAAGAGGGTGCTGACGCCGAGAAGGCCATGTGGACCTGTAGGTTGCAGGCTATGAGCGGCCGACTGTGCGCGTGGCTCTCCCATCCGGAGCCCCATTCTGAAGACGTCGGAAAAGAGCCCAGGAGGAAGCCACCCTTCAGCCGGGCGACGGACCGTCCATGTGCATTTGACTTCGATGCCTCAGCCACATCGTCAATGAGCCTGTCACGTGTAGCTTGCAGGAATAGCGTGAGCGGCAGACGGAGAGAAGTCCGAGGGAGTAGCTGCGGCGGGGAACCCGAGGGCGGAGGAAGAGTGTGCTCCAGACAGCGTTGACAAGGTGTTTGCTGGGAGGAACAGGCGGCAGAGCAGGGATAGATAGTAGTGGGGGTAAATGAGGAAGATTCGGACACTGGAAAGGAAGCATGGTCAGTACGCGATTTACAGATGAAATGAGCGTTCCGCCCAGAAGGGCGGTCTAGCGTCATCTCCGAGCCCCCGGCCTCATAATCGTCTTGAAGGCCTCAAGAGGAATTTCCGGTCCATGGTTTCTGGACGGACATGCTGTGAACAGAGCCATGTTTTACACTCACATGTGAGGGTGTCAAACTCTAGTTTGGCAAGAGCGTCATGAGCTTCACAGGTCCTATGCGTGGAGCCGAGAGCGAAGACATAGAGGGCGCATGCATCCTTGCCTACATGCACGATTGGCAGAAGTGATTCCAAGAAGGCTTTGCGGGAGTTCCTGCGTAGAACGACCCGGCGGCCGAGTTCTAGCTGGTCAAGAGGGTTCACTGTGGCGGGTGCGCATGTGAACACAGAATAGGCGATGAGCGGGTGGTCCGGTAGAGAAATGGTGGAGGCAAGCACAGGCGAGGCTAGAGAGATGGATGGCGGCATCTGAGAGAGCACCGAGGAGCCCGTGTTGTCCTGCGGGAGTTGTACTTTGGCCGCCATGGGGGCTGCTGGTCATGAGAACAGGGATCTACGGCCGAGAGTAGTGGGAGCAGTCCTGAGAAGACCAGAGCCGACGCCGGAGTCGATGCTGAGCTGGAGAGTGCCACGAGCGCAGGCAGGGCGGTGGCGTGTCCCTAGCACATCGTAGTAGGACGATAAGAGACGAGTACTCGGCCGCACCTCTCCGCTGCATGCCCTCAGCCGGACGGACGTTTCCGCATCGCGCAATGTGGACGTCTCTCGCAGATACTGTGCTTTATCCGGTGCAGACAACCATACCCGACAACGAACCATGTGTGCGCCCTCGCTACTGAATCATCCGTGCTACAATGCCTTCTTGTTTTCCGTGCAACCCGACATGCTCCTCGAAGGTGGAGGACACGACGAACCGAATGCGGCACATTCCGGGTATTTGGATGGACCCTAGCATAGGGTTTGTACGTGGTACAATGCCCGAATGCGGCAAGTGTTACCAAATTTTGATGTAACGCCTGCAGTGTTGGCTGCGACGTCCTCCTCGAGCTCCGAGTGCTTGTGCCCCTCTCGTCCTTTGTACCTCCCCTCCCCCTCCTCCTCAAAATGCAGAACCTCTCCCGCCCGGCCTCTACCTCTACTCGTCCCACTGCTTCTCCGAACCCTCGCCCGCAATACCAAGTGAATACCCAGACAAAAGTCTTCGATACCGCCCACGGGAGACTCCTTTGCATAGCTGACATCCGTGGCCGCCTTTCTGCTCTCAATGACCTCGCGAGGGAAGCAAATGCGTCTGCAATAATCCATACGGGAGACTTTGGCTTCTTTGGTGCGTGCGCAGCTCGCTACACGACGCGTTCTGCATGCTGACGCTGCGGCAGAGGCATCCAGTCTCGACAGGATAAACGACCGAACCCTCCGCCACCTCACTATGTACTCTCCGCTAATCCCGGCCGCACAAAGAAACCACCTTCTCGCTCCGGAGAATCCACCTTCGGCCATTCGTTCGACTGTAACCATTTCCCTCTTGTCAGAGTTCCCTCTTCTCCTTTCTGGCCAGATCAAGCTGCAGGTGCCCGTCTACACCGTCTGGGGCGCGTGCGAGGACGTCATCGTGCTCGAGAAGTTCCGCGCGGGGCAGTACGAGATTGAGAACCTGCACGTCCTCGACGAGGCCACCACGCGCTGTCTTGACATTGGCGGTGTCAAGCTGCGCTTGTTGGGTCTTGGCGGCGCGCTCGTGCCACACAAGATGTTCGATAACGGGGACGGCAACGCGACCATCGCAGGCGGCCAGGGAACGATGTGGACGACGGCTCTGCAAATCGGTGAGCTCGTCGACACCGCGCAGCGGGTGTTCGACCCGACAGAGACGCGTCTGCTCGTCACGCACGCGAGTCCCGGCCGCGAGGGCATCATCAACCAGCTCGGCCTCGTGCTCAAGGCAGACCTGACGGTCTCTGCGGGCCTGCACTTCCGGTACGCCTCCTCGTACAACGAGTTCAGCGTCCAGGCGGACTTTGAAGGGCTGCGGCACAAGCTCGTCGTAGGCAAGGAGGCGTTTGACAAGGTCTGGGAGAGCGTCAAGGCCCAAGTGGACGCCGTCATCGACGAGCACCAGCGAGTACTCCTCGACAAGGCTCTCTCTGTCGTGGAGCGGATACCGCCGCCGCCCAACCAGCAAGCTCCCACCGGTCAGCCGTTCGGCGAGGAGCCGGCGTGGAAGAACTGCTGGAACTGGAACCTGTGTGATGCAGCATATGGTTCGCTAGTGCTGGATATCAAGGATGGCCGTGTCAGCGCTGAGCTGAAGAGCCAAGGTATGTACACGTCTTGTTGGCAGTAGCCCAGTACTGATAAATGTCTCAGGCTTCAACTACGCGTACCGTCGCACCGTGACGCCCTCCACCGTCGCCGCAACTCCCAGCTCTGCGACGTCCGGCCTGCCCGTACAAGCCACTGGAACTGGCGGGACTGGCGGGGCCGCCACGCCCAAGAACGCGACGCCCGTCGCTACCGAGAAGCCGCTCCCGCCACATCTGACCGGGTCCAAGTCAAAACCCTCCACGCCGCCACCCGCGTCGGGCGGGTCGGGCCGGGAGACGCCGAAGCTCAACGGCCAGCAACAGTCGCAGGCCGCTGCGGACAAGGCCGAGCGCGAGCGTGCGAAGCGCGAACGCAAGAAGGAGCGGAAGCAGCAGGAGCGGGCCGAGCGCGAAGCGGCGGCGAAGGAGGGCGGCGGGGGCAGCGGGACGGCGTCGCCCGCCCAGCCGAGAGCAGAGGTGGACCTGAGTAGTCCCCCGCCGCAGGGCCCCAAGTCCGGCAAGGCGACGCCTGAGGTCTCCACCGCGGGTGCAGAGACGAAGGCCCCGGAGGACGGCGTGACGTCTCCTGCTACGGAGAGCACGGGTGCGAGGACGCCGACCAGCAGGCGACCGGCACGCAACCCGTGGACCATCTTCATGCGCATGCCTAATCCGGCCAACGAGACCGAAGTCAGGGACTTCTTCGGGGATGCAAAGGAAGGGGTAAGTCATGATGACGAAAGCTACTGTACGGTTGCTCACATCGCTTTTGACAGATCGTCCGCGTCACGTACCCTCAGAACTTCGCCGGTCGCAACCAGAAGATGTGCTACGTTGAGTTTGGCGACGAGGAAGCCATGAAGGCTGGCCTGGCCAAGCAAGGCGAGGTACGCCGATGTCTAATTCTCTGGCTCCTAGATGATGCTGACGTGTCCTCCAGAAACTCAACGATAGCATCCCCGAACTCAAGCAAGCGACAGACAAGGAGTCGCGTGCTACAGAAAACGGGCCTCGAGGCACCTTCGCAGGACGTGGTGGGCGTGGTCGGGGTGGCTTCGCCGCCCGCGGATTCGCATCCGCCGGCCTGATGCGCGGCGGTCCCCCCGGACGAGCCAACGGCGATGCTCCCTCCTCCGAAGCGCCCAAACCGTCCGAGGGCTCGTCCTAAGTCTGCGGCCCAGGAAGAGCTGTAGGACGTCGCGGAGGACACGCTGGAGGTTCTCCGGTCCATTTGCTCCGTTGGTTGTCATGCCTGCTTTGGTCGTCTCTGTTTCGGTCATTCAGTGTTGTTCATCGTCCTTGACAGTACCTACCCTACGTAGTTGTAGTCGCGCTTGCGTTTATCAACCTTTCCGGCGGTATCCTCCATCTTCCTTCGTGAACATGAATGAGCGACCCGTCTTCCTTCTGCCTCCATGTCCGCGTATGCCCTCATGTTCTGTCCTCTTCGCGCAACCTGTTCCTGGGTAGATGGCTCGAGTGCGCTGCCCCTCCAGTATGCGGCGGCGGCCAAGACGGTTTTGATTGCCCCTTCTATGATACGGCCCATATTCGTATGTTCATGGTGATCTAGACCTCGCACATGCATGCAATCCCTTCCCGGGCGAAATGAGACGTCCATGATGCCCTCCTGTCCTTCATCCGCAACTTGGCACAGACCGGCACCGAAATGAGACACGGTGCAATCATATGGGCTTGCATCACTGCAGGGGGAATTACCGTCCCGGGAAGTGCAAGACGCGTCAATCTGGTGCTTTCCCTGCTCTGCATTTGATTTGGTACGTTGCTTCGGAGAATTGCTCCCCTGGGGAGTAGCGCGATGCGGGCGGCACCTCGCCGTCCGCGGATCTCCAGAACATACCTACCGTATGCATCTCTATACAGAAGCGAGCATTCCCTCACACGCGCACCCGGGACACTCGAAGAGCTCCAAGAGAGAACGGACCACGTACAGCAGAACCAAATACAAAACGAGTGCGCGACGGGAGACCACATTCCTATCCGAGTCCGGGCCGAGCATCGTGCCAATCCAGAGAGACCAAAGACGCCAGAGCAGCGAACCAGGGTATAAAGAATCCTCTCCAAGGCCAAGGCGGGCCCCGCGCGCGCGCACGGCGGCAGCTAGCGCTGAGCAAGCCCGGAGAACGGCTCTCGCGCAGGGAATAGTGGTGACGGCGGTGGTGGGTAGGTAGGTAAGTAGGTAGGTAATATATACGTGGGGGCGGGGTGGGGGTGGTAAACGAGCGACGATGTAGCGGTTCCGCGACGGGTCCACTTCCGCGCCTCCAAGCTCGCTCGCGGCAGGGCGCTCCTTTTATACGAGCTCGCCGCCCTTGAGGTTTTTCAAGCTAAAGTCCTGTGGAACGTGGGCAGCTGGGTATTAGTTGGGCGCGAGCGGTTTTCGGGAGGTGAGCGACTTACGGTCTCCTGCTCGCCCATGTCGTTGGTGACGATGGTTTGCTGGAAGACTTCAACCTTGGGCTACACAGACGTGCTGATCAGCTATCGTCCTCGCAGGGCGTCAGGGCAGGTCCGGAGGCACTTACCGCGCTCATGACAGGCGGGGGAACACCACGGAACCCGCTGTTGCTCGAGAACTCGAACGAGGGGTACTGCGCCGCGGTGTTCTTGTTGCGGATGTGCGAGCGCGCGTTCAAGCTAGGCAGGGAGAAACAAATTCGCCAGTCAGCAACGATGGTCCGGACAGTGCTTCCACGCCGGGTCTGCTCACCTCCCGAGGAAAGAGTTCGCGTAGACTGTATGGATGGAAGCAAGCAGGCACGCATCTCAGTCAGTATGCCAGGTCTGCCTGGTGCAAAGTTCAGACAGCACTTACGCTTGCCCTGAATCTCGACCAGCCCAAGGAAGACCAAACTGTGCGTCTGCGTGGCGTACTGCGAGAAACGGGGTCAGACCTCCGGGATTCGCCGCAGCATTGAGGATCAAGACTCACGAGAATGACAGAGAGGACGGATGCGGAGCTGGTCGGAGTCGCGTTCAGCCGTCGGTCACTTCCGGACGCCAGTAGGCAGGGGAAAGAAAGAACTCACGCAGTGATCGCCCCACTGTTGACAGCGTACAGCATGATGAGGTTGATCTTGCTGTTCGAGGCCCTATGAGAAGCCCAGTCAGCCAGTACTCCTAAGGGGAATAATGAAGGAAAGCGCACTTCTGCCAGCTGGTCCGCCCGCGGGTGAGGTAGAATGAGAGGGTGAGCGCCACCAGGACGTCAACAAGTGCAGCTGCACCGAGTCCACCGCTGACGGTGACCTGGGCATATGTTCTCAAGTCAGCATAGAAGCGCGAGAACAAGAGCAATATAACGAACCAGGGACGACGTGTGGGCACGGAAGTTGACCCAGTTGTCGTAGTGGTAACTGCAGAAATGTAAGCACGGTGTTGCGATGTGGTCAGTGGGGTGTCATACCTGAGGATGGTCGAGCCGATGCCGAAGCCTATTCTGCAGAAGGTGACGAAGCCCTGCACATTGCCATCAATACGTACGAAGTACTGCAGCTGAAGACACTACTTACGATGAAGAACGTGAGGACCTTCGCCTTGTTGCTCACTGTTAGCAGGACGGATAGCAGGACGGTAAGCTCTCCCATTGTTTCATACGAGGACGCTGGAGGACTGACTGATCCAGACACGCTTCACGTAGAAACTAGATGTCATGTGAGCCCCATCTGTGGTGTCATATCACGGCGAATACACTCACGCTTGTACAAGGGTGGAAATGATGACCTGAATACAAAGAGCACGGTCAAAGAATGTCCCACCGGGGAAGGTCAGAAAGACTCACCTCGACAATGACCGTGACCTACGGCACGCATGATATGGTTAGTATGCAGTCCAGAGGCTCGAAGCACACTGAAGATACTCACACCGACACCCCTAGGAGATTGCCGGATCAGCGTCAGAAAGACGACGATACCTGGACGGGCAGTGGGACGTACTTGTTGATGCTCAGGAAGTACTCAAACTCCCCGAAGTTGCTGATGAGGTATGAGTACACAACCTGCATACAGAACGCTGTGTGCACGGTTTCCAGTATCCTGAAGACGCCCAATCGTTAGGAGGCCGGCCCTGCCTGCTGAGGGCCTTGGCGGACGTACCAGATTGCCGCAACCTGTGAGCGGTGCGCGTCAGTATCGCGATTCGGGGCTGAACGACAAGCCACGTACCATGAACTTCAGGGACGGCGTGTCATTTTGGTACTTCTGGAAGTAGATGAAGCTCTGCAGAGTAGTGATGCCGTATAGTCTGGGCAGCGACGCCGTCAGTGACTTGGCGTTTCACTGAACGGAAGGGATTGACGGGAGGTCGTTATAGTACTTACACACAGGCAATCATGATCTCGACCAACATGCCGCCAAAGAAACTCTCGGCTGGGTTCTCCATGTTGCCTACAGAAACGCAACGCGAGGGAAAAGGCGGGGACGGAGGGGAAGGGGGAGGGGAGGGGTCTAGGGAGGTGGACGGAAAGCTCGGACTGTGAGCAGGGAGTGGACGGCTATTATAAGTGCCCAGGACATGTGAGGGCAACGGGAGCAGGGGGACATTCGCAAAAACATTCAGAAAGGAGCGGTCGTGCGGCGCGCAACTATCGCGATCTGGCCAACACAGGCGCCAGATCTCCGCTAGCTCACCGAAAACGTTCTTGCGGCCCCGCACAGCACCTCGCACACTTCGCAAAGATTGGCGCGTCGTCTGACAATCTAGCGTCGACCCAAGCGCACCGAGGCTCAGTCTCCCATAAAGAGAGAAGTTCCCGCTTGGGATCACAGGTTTTGGTGCGTCGCAGAGCTTGTGCGGCGTGTGGATGACGGCCGGGAATGTAGCAGACCGCCACCTCTTACAGGGACCACCGGACGCCGCGGTGTTTGGTTGCCAGCCGCGGCATAAGCCAGCAGAAGGGCCGACTTCCAAGGGGGAGATCCCGGCAAAACGATGGCTATACAACTTTCCAGCTTAGCGGGCTGAGGCTCTCCCCGCACCGTGCGCTCGAGTTCCCAGGCCGCGTCCGCATATACCGGTGGCCTTCTGTTCCCTTCTTCAGCCCGAGGGTGCGCTTTCCGACGAGACTCGGCCCGAAGATCTGGGGATTCCACGCAAAGACGAAAACTTGGCGTGTGTCGGGGGTGGGGGAACCAGTCAACGTCGGCCGTCGGCTGCCAGTGCAGGAGGCTCAGAGGCGCGCAGGAGGATGGTAGCCACGTGCTGCCAGATCAGATTGCTGATGCGCACCCGATCCTCACCCCGATCGGATCTCTCGCTTCCGAAGGTGCCCCAGGTGCAGTGCCCTCAGAAGATTCGCAATCGCGCAACTCTTCAAGAACACCGCAGAAAAAAAAACCTTTCGCATTCCGACTGAGACCAGTGTGAGCCCTCGAGCCCTGGGCATCACAGTGCCGACGGATGTGACTACGCTATCGCCAGGCGGCGTTGCCGTGCCCACCATGACGAAGAGGGCTTGGGGTCCACATGCAGCACTCGAATTCGATTCTATTGACCGCCCGCGGTTCATCGTTCACTCGCCACAGCGGCCGGCGCGAGCGGCCATCCCGTCCAATGGAGCCAAAAGGCCCGGCTGTTCCTTTCCCCAAGACCCAGCCCCTCCACATCACGGCCAGAATGCACCAGCTCCTCCGCGCTCCCTGCCCACACCGTCGTACACCAGGGGCCCACCAAACATCAGAACGGGTCCACCACTTCCGATAATCAAGAACGCTCCTCGCTCTAGTCCCCGCTCTTCACAGACTATATGCAAATAGCTTCTCGGGAAAGCCTCGCGCACTTGCAGAAGCCGCGGGTAAACGGCCTTCATTCGTTAGGCACCGCTCGCAAAGGCCCACAACACAGCTAGAATTCGAAGCACGGGTCCTGGCGAATGACGAACATCTTTCTTTGCGGACCTCGGGACACGTTGCTCTCAACCGCAAGCTTCGGCGCGCTTGACACATTGATGAGCGGAAGACGCTGCTTTCGACCAGGTTCGCTCGCATCGCGGGGGTCCTCATTGATCCAGCCGCCCTCTTCGCTCGAGCCGCTCCTCTATCACGCTGCGGCGGCACAATCTGTTGCGTCCCGCTCCCTCGCGTGAGGGTGGATGGACAGCGGCCGAGCGATACCGACGACGGTGGCGTACCATGGGCACCGTCGGCGTGTCCGCCTGAAACGACGTCACGATCGTCTCTCCAGAGACACCACACCGGGAGGTAGCGCGAACGTCGATCGATGGACGCGGACGAAGCAGCGATCACCTGCCCACCACCGACGCGACGCCACAATCCCCAACGACCCGCAGCCAGCTTGGCCAGCCACGATCCTGATAACGCGAGCTCCCGCCAGCGGTCGGGCGGGCCGCAGGCAGCGACCACACAATGCGGCATCGATGCGCCACAGGTGCTCACCGCTCAGCGCAGCACTGGGGCAGCCGCGCCGTTAAGATCAGTGGCGACTGCTCACGGAGGCGGCGCGCATCCCTCAGGGTGCTTTCAAAGACGCCGTTGTGCCAAGCGGCGCATCCGCTCGATGACAGGACAGGGATTCATGCGGAAGAGCTGCCGGCGAGAGAGTTGCGGCACGGTATCGTTCTCAGATTGATAGAGGTCGCGGCCGCGAGAACAGAGCGGCGAGGAGCCGAGCGGGGATGGCATTAGCTTGCTAGCTGCTACAATAGAGGTGATGTCTAGCGGCGGCACGACGACGCCGGAAGTCAACTAGAAAGGCGTCAAACCGAGCAGGCCTTGACATGACCCTTCTATGTCCTCAATCTATGGCAGGCAGCGGTCAGACCGCGCGGACACAGCTGATTCGCAAAAGCCGACGGTATCAGTCTACTTACCTCCTTCGGCGCATTCACGCTCAGCACCGTTGGATGCTTCTTTCCAACCAGAACCTCGTCCTAGAATTCGAGACCCGCTCAGCATATATGGTTAAGAGCTAACCTCAAACCTTGTAATAACGCACCTCTATCCGGATGCCGATGTTATGGAACGCCTTCGGGAATTCCGGGAAGGGCGGAACATAGACACCTTAACAAGGCAATATCAATGTCTCTCCATCAAGGCAATTCGAACGCCACTAACCGGGCTCGATAGTGATGACCATCCCCGCCTTCAATCTGTGGCCAGTCAGCACCCTTTCTGATCAGGACGCTACACCTGCAGGCAACTCACGGGGCGTCTCGCTCCGTCTGATTCGACTCATGCAAGTCTGCAAACAGTTGTTAGTGTGATTCGCTTCTAACCATAGAATCAAGAACAACGTACCGATGCCGACCGGATGTCCGACTAAATGAGGGTACAGCGTGTCGAGAGTTCCCGCCCCCAGCGGGAAGCTGAACCCTATGCGCTCCAGTTCTCTCCGCAGCATGTTGCACGATTCACGGTGGATCTGCAAAATTGACATCCCCGAATCCTCCGTGCAAAGAGTGATGAGGTGCTTTTGCACGGTGAGCACAGCGTTATATAACGTCGCCTGTGGATCGCTGAAGACACCGTTGGCAGGGAAGGTGCGAGCTGTCCGACCAGTCTTAACAGAGAGTAAGCGTACGGATCATGGATACGCACTGATATCCGAGGCGTAGCCGCTGAATCGTTCTGTGAGCTTATGAACATCGGGAGCTGAGGAAAACCAGCCGCCTCACTTGAACTCGCAACCGGCGTCAATTAGGACCATCTCGCCGTTGGCAATTAGTTGATTGTTAGACGTATAGTGAATTACGAGGGCGTTCGGACTGCGTCAAGACAGACAGAGTCAGAACACAGGACACTGTATTGATGGTCACCGCGTACCCAGAAGCGACAACAGGTACGTAGGCGGGGCGCTGTGAGCCTTCGCGGGCACAGAGGTATTCGAAGTGAGCGGCGACGGCATGTTCCGACACACCCGGATCGGTGAAGCGCATTGTCTAGACGGCCACCCTTCAGTCGAGTTTCCAAAGGCACACGAACAGGGGCACTCGCCTTGTTATGCGCTCGTGCACTGACATCGGCCGCGTGCCGCATCACTGCCTGCTCTACTTTGCTCTTCACAGCACGCAAGCGGCCGATCTCGGGCGAAAGCGGCTTGCGCCTTGAGCTGCTCAGTGAGTCCACTAGGCTGTCGTACTCCCCTCGCGACAGTCCACCAGAAGGGGACAAGTACTGGGCCGAGTCGCGAGTCAGGGTCAACTCGCTGGATGCAGCCTGCATGCGTACCTTCAGCAGCGACTTCGGTGTTGACGCACGTGCGCGTCTCGAGTAAGTCGGTATGTCCAGGTAGACGTGCGACGCGCTCGCAGCCAGGCTCTTCAATGTAGAAGGGAAGGCAGAGATGGGTTCGGCGTCATCCGCCCCGAAGTACCGCGCTGCATCCTCAGGAGACGTACGCGCGCCGTCCCACTTTTCCTTCGCAGAGTCTGTACCGGACGAAAAGAGGGTCATGCGGTAGCCGCGCGCGCTGGAGGGCACCTTCTCGAGGATGACTGCAGCGTCAGGCTCTTCGAAGCCAGTCAAGTACCAGAAGTCAGACGATTGTCTGAACTTGTAACTGACGCACGGTTTAGCTGCTAGTCCTGGCCGTACAATCCGCGTATAACCAGACATACAATATTTCTGAGCAGTGAGAACGTAAGGCAACACAACTCCAGCATATGGCAGCGCGAAGCTACTCACGACCGCTCATGTACTTCATCTGACCCGCTACGCAGACAACGAGGCAGTTGTCAGGCAAACTCTCCATGAGCTTGCTTCTGCGCCATTCATACTCCTCTTGCGGTATCTCAGGTGTGGTCTCATCAGGTTTTAGCAGGTGAGGATGCGAAGGCGGCAAGGGTTGTCCGTAGAGCGTAGGCTTCAGCTGGGTGAAGCCGTTCACAGTCACAGGTATAGCATAGCAGCGAGTAAGTCGAGGCTTAGTTAGGATAGAAGAAGAAGTGAGCCTTGAGGCAGAGGCTGCACTCGCCGTTGCTCGTCGACAACTGGGCAGCGAGCGAAGAGACATGAGCTTGGTGCCAACACCTCCGCTAGGGTTTAGCACCATTGCGTCGTCCTCACGTAAGCACCCAAACGGGAAACATCGTTCAGTAGCCGATGTCGATCTCATTCGGATTCTTGATCTCGTTCTCGCTGAGTTGGCGATAGTAGCGTATACGTAGGACTGCGTGGTCGTTGGAGGCAGCTGTGAATAGATAGATCGCTGAGGATGTGTGAAGAACGCGGCACAGTTCATCATTCATGATCACGAGCAGATGTACAGCGGTGCGAAATGAAGCACTTATGCAGCATGGAAGTATGATAGAGCAAACCGGCGTAGTTAACTCCAAGACTACAGAGACAGGCACTGGGAGCGGAGGAGGACGCGGTCTAGAGGCATAGGTACGTCTCTTTTTTAATACAGTACTGGCTAGTGCTTCAATCCACACGCTTGGAGGTCGAAGGGTCCGGATGCTCGAAGGCGGTCGTCGACGCGTGCGACGCTTCAGCACCGAGCGGCTCGTCTGCAACGCGGAGTTGCTGCATAATCTGCTCGCGTCGGAGCCACTTGTCCTCGGGGATGATGTACCAGCTGATGATCCCGAAGATCGTGACCGCACCAAGGATCACAGGGGCCTGTGGGGAGTGAGTTCACATCAGATGCCTAGCAGCGTCGGACGACTCACGAAGTTGAAGGTTTCCGCATCAGTGGGGAAGAAGAAAGGCGAGGCCTGGACCTGAATGCAAGGCAGCGTTAGCGCATCACAGCCAAAGTCGTCAGCGATATTGAAGGCAACGTACGGCGAACACAATCCCGTTGAAGATCACAGTAGCGAGATAGAACGGCTTCCTCCAGCGTCCGAGGTAGAAGTGAGATCCCTTGAAGTCGTTTGGTGTCATAGTGAGGCGGAGCAAGGCGATCAAGCCGTAAGCCGCCGTGGTCGGGATACCACCGGCGGAGATTAGGGAGGTGAACGCGACTTGACTGGGCAGGATAGTGCAGAGGATGACAGCGCCGAAGGCGAACATGACCGTGACAGCATTGCGCGGCTGGCGGGCAGAGTCAACCTTGCCGATCCACCATGACAGAGGCAGGACACCATCGCGTGCGACAGCGAAGATGAGACGTGACGCAGCGACGATAGCCACACTGGTGCTCTGCGAACGCGAGGGTCAACAGGGTTGGTCTCTCGCATCGTCGGATGGCGGACGTACGAGGATCAGACCCAGACTTGCGATGATGGTCATGAAGATGCTCGGGCCCCTTCCAAGTGCGAGCGCATAGATCTGCACAAACGGCTGCGGGGCCTCCAGGGAGAAGAGCGTATCCAAGTCCGGAGTGCAGAACAGGAAGAGGATGGTCGTTGCGAAACCCATCACGCCCGTCGCGACCACACTGGAGATGATGCCGCGACCCGCGACAACACTGCGAGAATGTGAGACACGTGGTGAGGTAGCTACTGAACAGGACGAACCTCGCGTTCTTGGTCTCCTCAGCGATGTGGCCAGAAGCGTCGAATCCGATCATCGTCCCCGCAGTGAAGAGGCTAATTCACAGTTAGCGGCTATGTGCTGTCCCTTGCGGGGATACGTACAAGGAGAGCATCCAGTTCCATCCGGCAGGGGCGCCCGTTCCATTGTCTGAATATGACAGTCGATACAGTGGTCTCCTAACCGCGCACACAGGACTCACAGGTCATAGTGAACACATCCTTGGCCGAGCGGAAGCCGTAGGTCTTCGATACACCGATGGGGAGCCAGATGACACACAGCAAGAAGTCGACAGCGTACAGTGCGACAGAGAACTTGAACACCGCCGAGTATAGCCGCGGGGGGAGATAGTTGATGGCTATAGAGACCAACAGGACACCCTCGGAGACGGCCCATATGAGAGCTCGCCACTTGATGTTGTCGTTGCCTACACCGCCAGGAAAGTCCACCTCCCATACAGCCAACTGGGATACGATGTAGTTCGCTGTCGTCTGGCGGCGGAGGTGTGAGTAGACCACTTCCTCGCACAATCAGGGTGAGTCTGTACCTGGCAATTACCGGCAGCGAACGTCATCCATGCAGTAGTGGACCACCAGGCGACGATGAAGCCGAAGAACCTCGCGTACTTGGGACCTGCACTCTCGGCCGACCAGATGTAGATCGAGCCGCTCAAGGGGAGGGCAGAGCAGACCTCCGCCAACACCGCAGCAGTGATGAACATGAATATCATCGAGATGATGTAGGACGACCTATTCACAAAGTCAGATTGTGGACGAGGGGACTGGCCGCATGTTCCTTACCAAACTGCCGCTGGACCTCCTGCAAGCAGACCGAGGAAAAAGCCCGACCTTTGAGACGTGTTAGGCGTATCGTATATAGATAAGGGTTTCGAAGGCCAATCTACCGAACACCGCCAATGAAGTTCATGGCAACAAAGCTGGCTGCAAAGCTCTCGATCAAGTGCCAACTACGGTGCAGTTGCTGTCACAGGATATGTCAGACCGAGGTTCCTGTATAGAGGGACACAGCCAAACGTACCGGCTTGTATCCCATCTTCCTCTGAAAGCATGCGAAAATCAGAACGGTCAGTAAGTCTGTCTGGGCCTCCTGGGGTTCCAGGAGGCTAAAGAAGGCGACACTGGGGGCTTCCCTACGCAGGTCTGAGCGCTGTTCAGGTTCGAACGGTGTAATCTCAACCTTCGTCCCCTCTACTGCCCTTGCGCCGACGGCCCACCACGGCCAGCCAGCAGACCGATGGGCAGAGAGTCAAGACGAAGATACCCGTAGCCACACCAGTCCACAACTAGAAGACGACGTTACCGAAGGTAAGTCTCAGCATTGCCCATTCCTGCACAGATTATCCCTTCATGTCTCCTCGTTGAACAATCACCAGCTTGAGCTCGTCTTCGTCGACCACGCTGACCGACGAATTTTCCGCGTCGGCATCTTTAGTGGGAAGGTTGCTAGCCTCGTGCTGGGCGGACATTTGGCTGTTCCTGTTGAGCGAGCGAGCGTCGGCGAAGAAGCAGCGAGTGAGAAACGAGCGGCGAGAATTTACAATTGCGCGATTACATGGTATAAATACAGCGTGTTATGTAACGCCTTCCCACATCACGATAGCGCTAGCGCATGAAGATTGCCATCGATACAGTATCTCGGTACAGAATCACCCCAAGCCCTATCCAGGAAAAGCTCATTGGATGTTCAGTCGCTGGAGGGCCGAGTCAGAGAACGTCGGATAGATCTAGAACGACAGGAACACCTACAGGCTTCAGTGCCTTGATGAGCAGCCACTCCTCGTTCGTCACCTCTGTCTTGAAAGAGGACTAGACAGACATACACCAGTCAGCTCTAGGCCCAGACTAGAGAGGAGAATAATACGGACCTTGAGCACGTCGATACTCTGCCGTGTGATGTGCGAGTAGAGCTCATCCTTCTCGTCGAAGTGGCGGCCGAACATCTTCGCAGACTGGTATACCGCATGCTCGATCTTGATCGCGACACCACCACCGGCTTGCGACTTCTTGACGATCTGCATCGTGCTGTCAGCGATAGTGCGCCTTCATCACTGACATGGTACTCACGTCGTAGGACTTGTGGTTGATCTCAAGGGATGTACTGGAGCTACGTCAACATGGTATTCTGCTGAGTTCACGGAGAAGACTCACATCCTGCCGAGATCGATGATTTCCTTCTTCTGGGTCTCGGGGTCGACCTTGACCACACAGATGGGCGTTCCGACGCGCAGCGTACCATCGAGAATGTCGACACCCAGGATAATAGGGTCTCGCTTACAGAAGGCCGCGATGATCTTAAGGCGGCACGGCCAGACAGCTTGAGGAGCCGCGTCTTTCCGCTTCGCCTCCATGATCTCCTGGTTGTAAGCCGTGAACGCATCGAACAAGTGGTAGATGATGTCCGCTGTAGACGAGCATTAGCAGTGAGCGGACAACTTATCAGCAAACCGACGTACCCTTGAAGAGCCGAATGCCCATCTCCTCCGCGAGACGCTCGGCATCCTTGTCGACGGGCACGTCGAAGCAGAGAATACAAGCCAACTCCTTCGCCTTCTCCAACATCGTCGCCGCGCGCATGACGTCCTTCTTGTGGACGGGACCGATGTTGATGCCGGACACAGGGATCTTGCTAGTCTTGAGGAAGTCCAAGAGGGCCTCGAGCGAACCGAGTGTACTGGCCTGCACGCAGACACCGCGGCCGGACTTGTCGATGGAGTTGAGCAGGGTAGTGAGGTCGGACATGACTTCGTCCATGAGCTCCTCCTCGTCATCATCCGGACCGCAGACGAGCAGCCTGGAACCAGCGATCGCCTTCTCCAGATCGGGCGCGACAATCTTGACACCGAGAGCTGCCTTAACCTCCTTGTGATGGACATATTGTGACTGCAACCAGGGATTGTGAGGACAGCTCTCACGCATTCGACGACACATAGGCGTACCTTGATACGAAGCTCACGCAGAGGCTGGGGAGTAAGTAAAGCACGGACTTGGGTTACGATAGGACCGTTGAGACCGCAGACCACGATCTTGTCACCCTCGCGGAGAATACCATTCGACAAGACAACGTCGATCGTCGTACCAAGACCCTCGATGACCTTGACTTCGAGCACCGTACACTCGAGCTCCGACAGGTACATCAGCCGGTCGCTCATACGCTGCTGCGTGAGGTTGACGAGGAGCATAATCATGTCAGGCACACCCTCGCCGGTGACAGCGGAGGTGGGGACGATGGAGACGTTGCGCGCGAAGTTCTTGTTCTCGTAGTAGAGGACGGCATTGAGACCCTGCTCGGCGAAGGCGACGACGATCTTCTGGACCATGTCCTCGAACTGGCGCTGGACTGGCCGCTTCTGCTGGGCGAGAGAGCTGCGGAAATCGTTGTCGGGTATGGGCTCCCAGCCATAGATACGGTCAATCTTGTTCAGAGCGACAATAAATGGCGTCTTCCGATCCCTGAGGAGACGCAACGACTCGAGTGTCTGCGGCTCGAGACCATGCTGTGATGAGAGCAGTCAGCACGCAACGTACGAAGGTTCCACAGCATCGGCGCTTACCATGATATCCACGACAAGGATAGCAATGTTACAAAGGGAGCTACCACGGGAACGCAAGTTGGTGAAGGATTCGTGACCAGGAGTATCGATGATAAGGAGACCGGGGATCTTGTACTCCTGTTTGCCATCTTTGTTCATGACAGCGGTCTTGGTCTTAATAGCGTCGACAGGGAAGTACGTTGCACCGATCTGCTGGGTAATACCACCAGCCTCACCCTCTTGCACGTTCGTTTGACGGATCTACACGGACAGTCGTTAGCTTGCCATCCTGAAAGCAGGCGCGCCTTCATAGACATACCTTGTCCAGCAGCTTGGTCTTACCGGTATCAACGTGACCTAAGATACAGCAAATGGGACTGCGTAGGTCGTTCTTATCCCTCGCAGCAAGAGCCTGCTCGTGTGCCTTCTGACGGCGAGCGGCCGCTTCAGCCTTGCGCTGAGCAGCCATGCGCTGCGCCTGCGTCATGCCCTCGTCAGAATCGTCGGAAGAGTCTTCGTCAGAAGACGTGTCCTCGTCGGAGGACTCCTCAGAAGAAGACTCCTCTTCCGAAGACGATTCCTCCTGCTTGGGCTTCGCCTTAACGCCACCGTTCGCGGCTGTCTTCGCAGGAGCAGCCTTCGCGGGCGCACCGTGTGCTTTGGTGGGAGGCAGTGGAGGCTTGGGAGGCGCTGCCTTGGCAGGAGCGGCCTTCGATGCCTTGGCAGGCGCAGTCTCCTTCGTTGCAGGCTTCGCGGAGCCGTTGGCTGCAGGAGCCTCAGGCGTCTCCTCCTCGTCCTCGCTACTCTGGTCCCAGGAGTCCTTGACTCCTTCCGCCTTCTTCTCCTCGTCATCGCTGCTAGCCTCCCAATCGTCCTTGACGTCCTCCTTCTCAACGGGGCTTTCCGGCTGAGGCTCGGGAGTAGCGGGGGCGGCAGCGGCAGCAGGAGCAGGCTCCGGTGAGGCAGCCTTCTCCTCGCGCTGCGGCGACGGCTCGCGAGTACCAGGATGGCTGCCACTTGCAGCGCTGGCGGGGCCTTTCTTCTTCTTGCGGTTGTCGTAAACGGGCTTCTTCGGACGCTCTGCGCCGCCGTGCTGCAAGCCCTCGATTTGTACACCGGACGCGAGGAGGGCCTGCTTGCGCAGCTCGGCCGCTCGCTGCTCCTCCTTCTGCTTCTTCGTGAGCAGCTTGCCCTCCTTCTTGAGCTGTTCACGCTTGGCCTACGGGAATTAGCGTAGACGTCAGGAATAGGATCTCTCTGCAATAAGAAGTATGCGCACCTTCTCCTTCTCCTTCCTCCTCTGCTTCTCCTCCTCTCTCCGCCTCTCCTCCTCTGCGGCTTTCCGCTCCTCCTCCTCGATCCTCCTCCGCTCTTCCTCTTCTCTCCTCCTCGCCTCCTCCTCCAATCGCTTCTTCTCCTCCATCAGCGCCTTGAGCGCGCTGATACCGGCAGCACCCTTCTTCTTACCCGCGGCAGGGGCGGGCGCAGGCTCCTCCTCCTTTTTAGTCTTTTTCTTTTTCTTCTTCTTCTTCGAGTCGCCGCCGGCACCTCCCTCTCCTTCTCCCTCCTCATCATCCTCGCCTTCGGCCGCGGGTGCAGAAGGTGTGGAAGGCGCAGGTGCAGGTTCTGACGGTGCTGCCTCCTCACCACCCTCAGTCTGGGCAGCCTTCTTGGCCGCCGCCTGCGCTTTCTTCTTGGCCTACGGAAGATGTATTGATACTTAGCCTGTTGAAATCCTGAGTCAAATGCAGATGTGCTCACCTTCTCTCTCTCCTTCTTCAGCTTCTCCTTCTCTTTCTTCGACAGAACCTTTGGACCACCATCTTCACCCTCAGCACCTCCGTCTGCTTTGCTTTCGGGTGCAGGAGACGGTGATGCTTCTGAGCGGGCGACCGAAGGTGTGCCTGACAATACTATAAGTCCACGATTCGCAATTACGCATATCGGCCACGACGTACCGGGCTTCTCTTCCTCTTCATCATCCTGGGCCTTTCCCTTCTTCTTGCCCTTCTTGGCCTTCTTTCCCTTCTCCTTCACCGGACCCCACTCCTCGTCAGCGAGCTCCTCCGCGGTCATCTGCACCGCCTTGTTAGGTGCACTGATGTCGCCTTTCGCGGCCGCCTCCTCGCCGTCAGAGCCTTCACCCGGTCCTGGACCATCCGCGAACGAGACCTCCTCAGCAGCACCGCCCTTCTTCTTGTCTTTCTTCTTGTCCTTCTTGCCCTTCTGAGAAGTGGCTTTTATAACGGACTATCGGTGGTGCAAGCCCAGCGATTAGTAGGGCCCACGGCAAGAGGCGCAGAGTAACATACCATAAGACCACCAAAGTCTTCCTCCCCATCCTCGTCAGCAGGAGGCTCCTCCAAACCCAGTGCAGCGAAGGCCGAAAAGCTCGGCTTTGCCTTCCCCTTCGGCTTGAAGTCGTCATCAGATGCGTCGCCCGCATCTACTGAGCTCTCGACATTATTCCCTGCAACAGACGTGCCTGACTTCTCCCTAGATCACATTTCGAGCAAAGGACAGGCTGAAATCAGGACATCGACTCCGAGGAGAGGGTCCCGACTATACGCACCAGAAGTCATCATCGTCCTGCTTCTTGCCCTTCTTTCCCTTGTTTTTCGGTGCCATGTTCGCGGAGAGGCTTTTGGGACGGAAGATAGGTTGCGAGTGTGAGAGAGGAAGAAGCGGCGACCGCTGGGATATATATACGGAGGGGAGCTGAGAGAGGGCGAGTCTGACCTCAGCGGTCAGGAAATTGCACCGAGGCCCGTCCGACACAGAATTGATCATCGCTCGCGTGGCTGCCCGGCGCTTAGATCACATTCGCCTCCGCGCCGCCGATCACAGCAACTCGTTCTTGCTCCCCGCCAGGCATGCCGCATCTCCCTCCTCCAGATTTCCAAGTCGATACAGTAGTATCTAGAGTCTATGAAGCCATGTAGCTGCTCCTGAACACTTCTTTGGCTGGGGATTTATTTGCGCCTATGCCTCTGAGCGCAATGACTCCCGTCGGTGACTCCCTGCTACGGAACCGATGGCACGTTATTGGCGACAAGTGCTCCGGCGATGGTCAGGAATATCATGAAGGCAGTACCAGGAGATAGCACACGCATGATGTGGGAGACGTACCGAGCACTTTACGATGAGCGATGCGATCTTGTCAGAGTGTCCGATGAGCTACCTCGCAAGACACTGTCGGCCTTGAATGTAGCATACAACAGTACCCAGTGCACAACCCAGCGAATTATCATCCACGCCCAAAGCAGTCCACCAAGGCCTGTATCTGTAGGGAGACTGGAAACATAGGCCGAGCCACGCAACGATGAGCTTCAAGCTGTGCAGCAAGCAGATCTCGATCTCTGGTGACTACGGTGCATGATCGGGCTCGCCTGTAGCAGAACCCGCGGCTTGCTTGTGAACCACGTCCTGAGGTCCAGCGCTCCAACACTGCTTAAGCTCCGTACACCCAGGAGGCTAAGAGATACTCACGCAGCTATGGGTTTGCTCACTATCATCCGTAAGAATCGCCAGAAGGAGAAAGAGATGCGCATTCTCTTCCTGTAGGCCCCCCGCCTTGTCCGCGCAAAACAGTTCAAGTGCTGAACTCCTTGATTGCGTCTCAGTGGACTGGACAATGCCGGAAAGACGACTATCCTCAAGAAGCTCAATGGCGAGGACATCATGGGCATCAGCCCAACACTAGGCTTCAATATCAAGACCTTCGTACATGGCAAGTGAGCATACAGCCAGCTTTATCACTAGGAGGTGCTGACAGCCTAACCCGACAGGTACACACTAAATATATGTACGCAATGACGTGCGCTGTTCCTTTGATCTGTATGTTTGTTTACCCCCTCCTCTTCTTCAGGGGACGTCGGTGGCCAGCGTACCCTGCGACCGTACTGGCGCAACTACTTCGAACAGACAGACGCGCTTGTATGGGTCGTGGACTCTGGCGATCGCATGCGAATGCAAGACTGCAAAGAAGAACTTCACAGTCTGCTCCTGGAAGATGTACGTTCCAGCATCCTTCAGGTTGAGCAATCTGGCTGATCTCTCATTGTAGCGTTTATCAGGCGCATCCCTCCTCATCTTCGCCAATAAGCAGGATATCCAAGGGTCAATGTCCAGCTCTGAGATCCGAGATGTTCGTCACAGCGCCGTGCTTCACCTACCTGACCGCTCAGTGTATCGCACAGGCCCTCGATCTGCAATCGATCAAGTCGCATCACTGGCGAATCCTCCCATGCAGTGCTGTCACCGGGGAGAATCTGGTAGAAGGCCTCGACTGGGTCGTCGAAGACGTCGCTAACAGGCTCTATTACTCGACTACTGCGTCGGCGACGGGGCGCTGGCGATCGGATGAAGGGACGCCGGCGGGAGGCACTAGCACCGTGGTTGGTGTATCATAGCAATACCACAAACTATCCCGCCATAAGAGTATGCTGACAATCTATACCCACCGTCGGCGGTGGAATCGGAGAACGAAGGAACACGGCGGGGACATTGAGAGGTACGTCAGGCTACTGGGCTGGTGTGGCAGACAATACTATGGTACCCCGTCATTCGAACTTGCGCTCGACAATCCGCAATCTTTCGCCCGGAGAAACTATGCTGACATGTTCAACACCACCGAGGAGTATCCCGACCCTCATCATGGCCAGCAGCTATAGTACAGGTGAGCAAGCCGTGCGGTCAGGAGATGAAAAGTCCTCACGTTGTGCGCCGCATTCGAGTGATCATACGCTCCTCCGCAGAATGCGGCGGTAGCGTCCTTCCCCAACTTGTTCCTGAGCAGCCTCTCCCCTCCAGGATGCTTCTCGGCGAACTCGCCAACGTCATGTATGAAACCCGAAATAAGTATCAAGGCGCGTTTCTCCGCCTCTGTCTGGACTGGTGAGATTGCGGAGTCAGAGTGGGAAGGAGGCAGTGAAGGTAAGAGGCGCTCACAGGTCTCCCAACTAACGATCGGCAGCTCCTCCGTCCTCGCTGGCCACCGAATCCGATCTTGCACCGCCTTCATCTTCTTCATCTCCATGGTCAGCTCGGCCTTGCTGATCTCGTTCTCTGGAAACACCCGCAGATTCGACGCTAGCCCAAGCGCGGCACATGCCGCGATGAACCACTTTGTAGGGTCGTACTGATACCACTTCACCGCATTCCGATAGTCCACGGGAAATTGATGGTGGAAGTTGTGGTAACCCTCTCCCATAGTGAGCAACGCTGCGGCAGGACTTTAGCCTCAACACAGTGAATGCGTCGCGACAGGGCGTACCGGAGAGTAGATGATCGCGAGCGGTCTTTCGATCGTCGAAGGGGCTCTCGCCCAAGTAATGCGCGACGGAGTTTATGCAGAAGGTGGACTACAACCGTCGTAACAGGCTCAAGCGGTGAGTACACCTTTCGCTTCGAGAACAGGGAAACACTTCGCTTACATGGTGTGCCAGTGTCAAGCGCATCATCCCGGCGTAGTAGAAACCTCCCCACCAATCTCCCCACCCGAACCCGGCCGCAGCGGTGGGCAGCGCATAACCCACGACAACGATGATCACGAAATACCAGCGGTGCTGCCACTGTACGATGTCGTTTCTCTGCAAGTCGCTGATGTCTGCATGCCCCGGCTTGACAGATGGCTTGACGAGCATCCACCCAATATGGCTGTAGAACAACCCTCGCTTGGCGTTGTACGGGTCTAGAGGCGTGTCCGTGTAGCGGTGATGCGACCGATGGCCGCGTGCCCACCAGTACACTGACCCTTGCACTGCGCTGGCCCCCATTACGATCAGGAGGTACTGGAGTGGCCGAGAGGCGTTGTAGGATCTGTGTGACCACAAGCGGTGATAACCTTGATTGAACGTGAGTGCCATATTTCACGTCTGCATCTCTCGTATCTGCTCACCTGCCGTAATTCCTGCAGGAATTTAACCCATATCAACGTGTGATGCATTTCTCTACAAGGGCATCAGCGTACCTATCATAGTGATGACATAGTACGCCATGGACCACAACAGCGTCTCCATGCGTAGAGGCGTGGTGCGCGCGCCGTACAACCATAATACAGGTGTCATGGTCAGTACAGCAAGATTGAACCAACGGACGCGGCCCAGAAGAGACTTGGCGCTGTTCCAAGGTGCCATCGCGATAGTACAGGAGCGAGGAGACTAGGGACAGAGAAAGCTACGTCGAGGTACGGAGTTCAGGCCACTATTTCCCCTCGCCACACGAGAAGATATAGCTGCCTGCATGGCCTTCTTGATACAGAAACCTTCTGTGGTGGCAACTTCGTGTTCTTCCGAATCCTGGATGCGAACCATGGTGGCTGACGCGTGTTGACCAAAGCAGATGATCCTGAACAGGTACGTAGCCCCGCCCAGGCAAAATAGGTTTGTTCCGCCCGCAAAGCCCCTGTCTACATAGAGCCTGTCTACATATCTCAATATGTGGTCCCGGGTGAAAAGAGGGGCGACGCAAGTCTCGATGAAGGTTTGGGGTCAGACATAGTTCTCACCAGATTCCAGGAACGCACTCCTGTGGGAGCAAGGCCATCACAGGAGGAAGGCAGACAGAGCATGAATCGTCGGCCGCAATTGACGGCTAACGATGCAAGGGCGGGTTTGCGGACTTTCCAGCACGACCGGCGACGAGCACCGTGCCGCGTGCGCAATTAAGCTGCGTCTCCGGCGAAAGTCGAGACGTCGAAGCTGCGATTTTCTCCCCGGCCACTAGTCGCGTCGCTCAAGCTCGCGACAGCTTGTACGCCGTGGTGACCGACGCTTTCGAGTTCTTTCCAGCTTTAGAACACGATCTACGTTTCGGATGAGGACCTGAACGGTATACGCTGAATAACATATGATCCGCAAGGCAGGGGCTGAACAAAATATAGGTCCCGAACGGGAGGGGCTGTTCAAGTTTGCCGGGCGTCGGCGCCTCTTGATCTGAGTGAGAAGTTGATGCATCCGAGAACCCCTCCTTCAATGCATGGGACGCGCCTCCGGGCGCAGGGTGAGCATATCACGAATCCCCGTACGCCGCAGAAAGCAGGATCGTCGTCGGGGCCGGATGCAATGTTGCAGAGTTTGGCAGCGATCAGGGCGTTGGCGAGCCTAGATTTGCCTCGTCCTCCGCAGAACCGTCCAGCGCAGCCCAAGAGTCTCGCAGTATCTCTTACTTGCGAACCCGGTCGGCGCAGCGATATGGCGACATTGGCACATGCTACAGCCTCCGAATTATCATCAGGGCGGTCAAGCATGATTTGAATTGAGTTGCCTGTCCTGGCCCTCGGAACAGCGGTACGTCGTAAAGGTATGGGCGAGGACAACATACTCAAACCTGAGTGATACAGTATCACGGCCTGTCGCGCAAGATTCTCTCCGCCACCTCCCTGTTCTTCATCCACACACCATGTTTCCACTCGGCCCAGCCCCTCGTGTCCCTCACCCACCCCTCGCGCACCATGTGCATCACTGCTTCCCGGACTGGTTGCAAGTTCCCAATGGGCTGCCCGATGCCAGCTGGGTCTGACGATAGGAACGCAGACGCGTCGCCAGTCCGGAGTGCCTTCAAGGCTTGCACCTCGGGCATCGCGGCAGGTCGTGTGATGACGGCGCGAGAATCATCGATATAGCCATACGCGCGACGCGTACGGTTCGTGACGAGGATCGGAACCTATTAACACACGAAGACCGGTGAACATCCGGGGGAGAGCGGCGCCTATGTACCAAAAGCGGCTTACGTTGAGCTCCGTAGCGAGTGCGATGGTCGAACTTGCCTGCACAGTTAGGTCTACAGAATTTGAAAGGTGAGTGGCCTTATGTCGCGAAGGAGTTTGTACAGAACCACCGACAGGTGTTATCTGCAAAGGTAGGAACGACGACGTCGCAGTTCGCGATGAGTTTGTAGAAGTCATCGTAGCGTAGGTCTGTATGCATCGTAACCACGTATGCGAGTTCTTCCGGGATTTCTAACCAGCCAGATCCAACCAGGAGAAGTTGGAACGGGGGAGCAACTGAGTTTGCATCCGGGACAAACGACTTGCGACCTTCGAGCGGGTGGTATCCCCAGGCTCCAGGGTCCTCTGGATTGGGATTAGCTGGCGAACGACAATGATTTAGACATGTGAGACGAGACAGACCATTAAGAGACGCGATGAGATCCCTGAATATGCCCGGGTAATTGCGGCGGTCGATGGAGAATGTGCCCTGTATGACTGCTTTCGCGAGATATCGAGGAAGTGACTTGACTGGAAGCTCCGGTATGTCTAGGACGGGCACATGGACATCGATGGGTATGTGGTCGTATCCTGCGGTATAGAGTACCGGTTCGGGGCTTTCAGCCTGCATTGCGAACCTATCCGCGAACGTCTTTGCAACGCTAACCACCCATATGAGTAGACTGTGTATCAACAGTAGATCCTCACTCACTGGTCTGCAATGGGGAGGAGCCGTATCGCGTTCCTACGAGCCCAGTACGGAACGTGCCGCTGCCAATTGACGTCGTCGACGTTGTGCACACCGCACACAATCTTAAACTTATCGTCGGCGTCTCTTGCATTCCAGGCCTCTATGAGCTCGTTGTGCCAGACGTTCAGACTATCGGCCACATAAGTAGGGTAGTAAGTGCTGGAGACTGCGAGGATAAGTTCAAAATTCTTACTCGAACTCGCAGGTGCCAAAAACGATCAACTCCATGCCGCCATCGTTGGAGCTTTTGTTGACATGCTCCATAAGCTGCTCGTGAGGTCCGCGGACGCCACGGTGGGTCCAGAGGCTTAGCTGGTCGACGATATCTTGGAAACCAAAGGAGAATTCAGGCGCGAATAGGTGAATGGTCTGGTCATCGCCGCCTTCCAGATCCATCGCCTCTCCAATGCTTTTTGCAAAAGACATATAGACATCAGCGTGCATGACAAAAGAGGTGGCGAACGCGACGTTCCGTCTGCGTCGTGGGGGAAGCCCGGCAACCGTTTCCGAGTCCAGCGCCGGTCGGTGAACGTCGAGGTAAGACGGATAGCCAGAGCTGGCTCCATCCCATAATCCAGACCCATTTCCGAGTGGTATCAGATGAAAGAGAAGCCAAAGACTCGTGATGACGAGAGCAACAATGAGGCTGACAGACGCGAGACGTGGTTGGGAGAGCCTAAGCATGGCGAGCTGAGCGGGAGTCGGAGGAGGCACAGTAAGGAGAGGACGGGCTGGTACGACGCCCTGGGAGCTAGACATAAAATATATTATGACATAGAGATGCCAGACGCAGAATCAAACGCCAGCAAGAAGGCGGTCCATGCCCACGTAGCGGCCGCACAAGTATCGACGCATGATGTTCAGCTGTAAACTTGAGTTCGCACCATATCAGGAACGCCCATGGGAAGCGCCTCTCTAGCGCCCAAGATCGCGCCGATCCAAAACCGATCGTTACGGATCGTAGAGTTTTTGGTAGACGCCCACTCCGTTGCCTCTGCCTGCCACCACCGAGCTCGCACCCAGTCTCTTTCTCGATTGTTGTACGAATGGTTCGCCAGTTTAAGCACCACGAGCAGAAGCTGCTCAAGAAAGTCGACTTTCTGAACGTACGCTATCTCCGTCCTCTTGGGAGGGAGAGGATGTTAACTTGCCCGAACAGTGGAAACAAGATGCCAACCTCCGGGAGATCAAGGTAATGCGCCGGTACCACATACAGGACCGGGAAGATTACCATAAGTACGCCCAACCTCCGCTGTCCTCCTATCGCAAGGCTTACGACGTGCTATCGCGTCCTGTTTCGCACCCGACGTCATCTAGGTACAACAAGTTATGCGGTTCGCTCCGCTCTTTCGCCCACCGTCTCTCCCTTCTCCCCGCACAAGACCCGTTCCGCGTGAAGATGGAGGGCCAGCTCTTGAACAAGCTATACGACATGGGCGTACTCAACTCGACAGCGAAGCTCAGCGATATTGAGAACAAGCTGACTGTCGCGGCTTTCTGCCGACGGCGCTTGGCGGTCATAATGTGCATGTCGAAAATGGCTGAGACGGTTAGCGCGGTATGTCCCATCATCAGTTCAATACATATATTGAACCTTGCTGAAGGCCTGACGTGTCTCATCGCTGCGCGCGCAGGCTGTAAAGTTCATTGAACAAGGACATGTCCGCGTAGGACCCGATACCATCACGGACCCTGCATATCTCGTCACTCGGTGAGTTCTCTCTATCGGCGCGCTCTAACATGTTGTCCTGATATCACCGCAGACACATGGAGGATTTCGTAACATGGGTCGACACGTCCAAACTCAAGCGCACTATCATGCGTTACAATGATGAGGTGGGTGACACCGCTGCACGAAATGTCTCAGAAGCTCACCGTGTTTGTAGCTCGACGATTTCGATCTCCTATAGACGCTGTCCACTCTCCACTCCTGTCTGTGTTCACAGGTTTCCGCCACACCTCGCTACCGTCGTATCATGCTGTCCTTTATGCTTTCGCGCTTTCGCACCGACGCCTTGCAGCGTTGGGCATCCTCTGCGTTGTCTATCCCACGCACGCCCGCTATGAACGATAACCGCGCAGTATGTTTGTCCACGACCTCGAGACCGGCGTTGGGTCTAGGATGCTGTTCCTAGGCGGATACTGTATGCGCCGCCCGTAACCGCTCGGATACTGCGTGGCACCCAACTGTAGCGCACGCACTCTACGTACGAAGGAGGAACCCGGCCTCGAATCCATTGGTTGGCTACCGACCCCGGACTACTAATATAGGGGTACACATCAGGATGTGGTATGCAAGGACTAGGGATATCAAACTAGAAGTATATGGGGCCGGCCGAGCTTATGTAGAGGTATGTACGTGGTATGCCTAGATGGGTAGCGGATAGATGCATATGCGACGAGACCTAAGCGAGAATGCTACGAATGATCCCTCCAAAGGCAAAAGACAGGCAAAGTACACGTTAGCAATCAACACGAGGGATAACGACCGTGAGGCGAGACGAATTAGAATCGAGCGAGGCGCTTAAACGGGTAATATGAAGGGTAAATATGAATCAGAGATGAAAAGGAGTCGTAAAGGTTCGTGTCGTGTCATGAAGGAAGCCGGGTCGGGTCCAGCTTCGTGGTCCATGCTTGGAGTTCTTTCTGGCTTGGCGCAGCCAGCGCATAGGAGTTCGAGGAGGTGAACAGCGTGAACGTGAACTTTTTCTGCAGTAAGAACACCATTAGCGCTGTTTTATAGAGAAAACGAGCAAGCGTACCCCTAGGAGAGCCTCCATCTCCGGATTGCTCTCGATGTTCACACCCTTCAGGCTAATTATGCCGATCTCCTCGACCTCATTAGAGTGCGCATACATGTGCAGATAGGGCCTGTGAACAAATGGACCGTGTTGAGTGAGGCACCATGACGAAGGAGTCATAGACATACCTCCTCAGGACAAACCATCTCCGCTCCCAGACGTTCTCGGTCGCGTCAGTCATGACCAACAGGTGTCCCTTCTTCGTCGGTCCGTCGCTGCAAGGACACGGTCATGTCAATACAGCCGCCCAGAACCCTGTTAGGAACCGAGAGACGCACTTTCTCGGAATAAGCTTCGTGCTCGAGTTGAGCTTCAGAGAATCGGCGGATGACGCCTCAGAAACCTTCCCGGAATTCACACTGAGGACGTCAGGTTCAGCCGGTTCTTGGCTGATGACGATCTAGATGACCAGCACGTTCAGTACCCGGACGTCTCGTTGCGGCTGAAGATCGGCACGTACCTCGCCGTGATGACCAAAGCGCTTCTGCCACAACGCGAGGGCCTTCCTCAGACGGTCCTCTGATGCCCACACTTCCGAATCCTGCTGCTTGACCTTGCTGCTCGGAGACGATGCAAGGATCACCCTGATAGCCTGCACGTCTGCCGCACGGCGCTCCATGGTCACCAATCTCGTGTAATCTTCAACCACTGAAACGCCCCTCGGCCGCCAAACCCCAAGCGCCTCTTCCCCTCGGACGTACTTCTCGGCGGTATCAAGACGCCAGAGGTCCTTCGGTGAGCGCGTAAGTGGGGGCGTAAGGCGGACTGAGAACAGGGTGCTTGTCTTCGGCAACACCTTCGTCGAACCAAATAGCGACGTCAAGCGCGACGGCGGGCGCGCGTCGCGCGACTGGATTGTCACGGCCGTGTCCATAGTAAATTGCACTGGTTCTGCACATGTGTCGACCGCAACGGACCAGGTCACCTGCAAAAAGATGCGCTGGCCAGCCGCAGTCACCCGGTTGAGCAAGATCGAGTTGTGGACACTCGAGTCCCATAGTGCCTCGGCCGTGATGCTACCAGTGCCATCCGGCTTGTACTCGATCTTCTGGTCCTGCAGAAGAGGCAGGGTGACCAACGCCTTTGACGGGGACTCGTGCAACATGCCCTTCGCATCGAGATGTCGGATGTTTCCAAGACGTATTCGAGTGACTTCCGTCCACGGTAGTTGGCGGCCGGAGTGCGAAGATAGCGTCAGGACTATCCGGCGCTGGAGGCCTTGGTGGAGCTGGAAGGAGCCGGGGTCATGGTAGCCTTGGGAGATGACGGGGACAGGCTTGTACGACCCATCCGGGGCGAGCTCGCATACTTGAAGCCAAGCGGTCACGTCATGCTGCTGCTCGGTCACAAAATCGTTCTCCGACCGACGCATAGGGGGCAGAGCTGAAGGCTGACTTTGCGGCGTACTCGTCAGCGAAGAGCCGATGGTGGTTGGAATGCGGACTTCGCGCATCTCATCCCACCTTTCCATGCGCTCGAGATAGGTAGGCTTGAGACGCGCATAGAACTCGATAGGCGCGTAACCCTGTCGGAGATATGCCAGCACCTTCGAGGAGGCTACCATCGAGAAGCTCCTGCGGAACTTCAAATCGGAGAGGGACGCAGAGTCGAGGTCAATAGCCGTGGATGGGTACACCTCTTCGGAAGCGAGGGAGGGGCCGAGGAATGACGATAGCCGGACTTGTAGGTGGACGAAGGAGAAGTCCAGGTGAGATAGACCCTTCACCTGGTCTACTATGAGGTAGAACGTGAGCTTGCTGCCCGGAGGGACAGTACCCGGTACAGGGGATGATGCGCGAGTGGAAGTGGTAGACGTGTTGGCATGCCTAGGAGAGAGAACGACGTTGGCGATCTTGATCTCGACGCGACATGAGCCGATCGCTTCAGCAGTATATCTGCAGAAGATAGGCACAGTCGACGAGGAAGAAAGTCTCCTGGAAAGAGGCGCCAGAGAGATGAGAGCGTTGCCGATGAAGGAGTAATCTGGGGGAGGATTGTCGTAGAATGGCTCCTCCGAGGAGAAGTGTTGAGAGTAAGATGGACGGTCGATGAAGGCGGTGAGGTTGCGCATCCGCTGGAGTTGCTGCTGTAGACGATCGAGGGACCAGACGTATATGGCTTTGTGCCGTCTGTCCAGTACCTTGACGGCCACGGAGGGCTGGGTTGCGGATGCGAGAACAGGATCTGCAACGTCGCCGAACTGATCCAGGCCAGCAATGGAATCAATAGCGGACGCTGGCGCAGCCAACGTACCGCCGGCCGCGACGGTGAAGTTGTACAGCACGTCCTTCCCGAGCTCCTTACTACAGGCCGCACTGTCAGTGCCGCACATGCGTCCAAGGTTGAAGAGCACGTACCTAATGACATTGGCCTCCTTAATTAATACCGCATTGGACAGGACAACCTCGGCCATAGAGAAGGATCGATGAGCGCGCCACTTGTCCAGAACCTTGCGGATTAGGCGGAGCTGCTTGCCAGTATAGATGACAGGCTCGAATGGAACATCCTCTAAATCCTCGCCGCGCGCTCTTGCATCATATAAGCGCTTCATGTGCATCTGCACCATCTTAAGTTGATGTTCCATCTGCTCCTTCTCCGCCTTCAAGTCCTCGGCCTCGGACGACTCCGCGATAGCCTGAAGACGCGTCTCGAACTCAGCGCGCTGAGACTCGAGCTGGTGCTGTACATCCTTCAGAGAGTCGCCAAGCTCGGGACTGTCGTGGCTCGTCATCGCGTCCACGCTCGTGTCGTCAGTCAGAGCATCGCTCGAGAGTGGTCGGCCGGACTCGCTCCAAATGTCGTCCGCATGGCTTAGGCTGCTTTCCGGGCGCTTTGCGTTGTGGTCCCGCATAGTCTTGACCTTGGTGATCTTCTCGAAGAGCTTGTTCAGGTCCTCGTCAGGAAGGTTGTCCAGCGTAGGATCCAAGCCAAGCCGCGCCAAAGCAGCCTCACGTTTGGCGAACGTCCAGTCGACGTCGCCGACCTCGACGCTCGACTCAGTCGGTGAGCTCGGCCGTGTCGCCTCTGCCAGTTCACCAGCCGCGAGATCGGCCGCCGTGACGCTGATGCTCATGTTGGACTTCGCCCGGGCACGATCACGCAGCTTCCGCACTTCCTCCGGATTGTTGAAGCGGAAGACGTGGTGCTCACCTGGAGTGACGTTCGACTCACCTGTACGACCTGACGGAGAAAAGAAGGCACTCACCCAAAATAATACGGAAGCCGGATCGCAGCTTGTATGCCTGCAACGCACAGATGTGATTAGGTCTGCGGGGAAGCTCCGAGATCCATGTTCGCGGGGCATACCTGACCGGGGGTAATTTGACGGCCGTTCAAGAACTGTAGCATGGGCTTGAGTCGAAAGTCGTTGAGTGTAATTAGAAGGGACGTACAGTCACAGCATCGGGCATGGCATGCAGAGTGACTTTGCCATCGTTATTCTCGAAGTAACAGTGTTCCTCATTGATACTCTCTCCGCTGAGCTTGATGGTAGCGGGCTTGTCGCTGTCTAGGCGGCCGACATCCGTACGGCCAGGTTTGAGCTGGTAGATGAGACACTCGCTCATGAGAGGATCTGCGAGCTTCAGATGAGCTCCGCCTAGACGAGCGACATTCCTTTGAGCACAGACCTTCGTTCTATGCACAGATCGCAGGTCAGAATGAGCTTGAAGCAAGACGAGCACCATCGGAGGACGCACCAAGTTGACCAAGTGGGGCATCTTCTTGGGTGTATGCACGCCCACGTTGTTCTTTTCGACCGTAATACCGAGTTCCTCGAGCGCCTTCTCGCGCTCCTGCTGGATTTCCTGGGTGCGCTGCATCTTCTGCTCCCACGTCTCGTTCAGACTCTGCATGAGCTTCTCGCTCGTCTCTAGCTGCTCTTGCAGCTCCGCCTTCGTGACCGTCTTGATCGTCCCGTCCTTTGCTTGGTACGTGACCTTCTGCTGTGCGGCCGGGATAGACGGGTCGAACACCGCCTCGTTGCTCGCGCCCGCGACGCGCGCACGGAGCATTTCAAGCTCCTCCTTGAGCTCGCGCACGAGCTTCGCGTTGGGATCCTCGTTGACCACGGCCTTGTTCTTGATCTTCTTGGCCTGATCAGCGTACCGCAGGGTACTGAGGGTTTCCTCGTACTGGACGTCGGCAGGAGAGATAGCTGCAATCATCGCCGTCTTGGAGTTTCCTCCCAGACTGTCTTTCAGGAGCCATGTCAAGACCTACCGCGAGAGTGAGATATCAGCTCGAAGTCATTGACGCAAAAAGACGGTCACGAACGGAGTCACGGTAGGGAATGAACTCTTCGGCTTTTCCCTTCTTTCCCTTCTTGCCTTCCGCCTGACTTGCTTGAGCGAGCGCGGCGATAACCTTGCCCAGCGTCGTGAGCGACTTGTTGATGTTGGCACCCTCCTTCAAGCGCTGGCCGGTGGCACCGGTCGAGTTGGCACGCTCGGACCCGGCAAGATCGACGAGGTTGATGCGCGACACCTTCTCCGTGTCCAGGTTGGTATCGACATCATGCCGCTTCATGGAAAGGAGAAGGGTGAACACAGCATGCGAACGCGACGACCTAATCACATGCGTGAGCCATTTGGCAGCAAAGCCATACCAACGGGAGGACGTACGTCTCGTTCATGTTCGTCGCAGCGACCGTCCGTGCCTTGTTACCTTCGTCCATGAGCGTCATCATCTCGTCGTAGCTGTTCACCACCAGCTTCGACAGATCCTCCACGTACGGCCCCAGGCTCGGATGCTCACGGACCCTCAGGTTGCCCGAGTTCTTCGGATTGAGCAGGTCGCGGACCTTCTCGTTGTAGATTTCGATATAGGAAACCTCCACGGTGAAGCTGACGTGCGGGTCCTGCGCTTTCTTCTGCTCGACGCGCGCGAAGAGCTCGGAACATGTGAGGGGAATGATACCCTTGTCGGCGCCGTCTGGGGCGAGATGTCATTTCGGGGTGGCGGTAATCAGAAAGGACGAGATGCTTACAGCCCATCATACTATGTGGGAGATGAGTCCATTATCAGCGCGTCGGAAGGTGCTTGGAGAGACATACCTATAAGACTTCCCAGAACCTGTGAGGTTTACGCATCAGATCAACCCCGAGAAATGGCTCCTTCCGAACGCACCTGTCTGCCCATCTACGTACATTTTCAGTACAATATGTCACAGAACGTCCACACAGCCCACTCACAAGCCAAGATACACGCGTTGAAACCCGAAAAACTATGGTCCAGCAGCTCCTTCCCCAGGTCGTCGTACAGCGTCTGCTGGGAACAGTACTTGGGGTCGTCTCGGGGGCCTGCGGACCAGTAACTCTTGTCGAACGTGAAAGTCATCGGTTTGCGTTCCGCTGCGCGTCCCGACGCCGCCTGTGCACCCGCCGAGCCCGGCTCCGGGGGCTCTAGGATCGTCTGGTTCCCCTCCATCCGCACGAGACATTTCGCGCCGCGCGCGATCTCTGTTCATGCACATCGCCATTATCGCACACAGCGTACGCGCACAGACGATATTAGGACAACAGCAGACAGATACGGTCAGTTCAAGAAACGCGGGGACGCGCAGCCTGGCCAAAAACACGAACCGCGTGAGTTGAGGGGCCGGCACCGGACGACGACCTTGATGTTTCCATCGCCATGCTCAGCCATGGGGTCGTTATACGGAGATACACTCGGCAGGCAGTGTTCGGGACGTCAACAGCGAGCGAAATCTAGGGCCGAGACGAAAGGAGCGGACTTGGGGAATGGAGCAGCAGAGAGGGGCACGCAGCAAGAAGCGCCCAGGGAGGAGGGCCAAATTCAATCGTTGCTCAGCCACTGGCGCACGCGTTCGTTGCCACGCCCCGCATAGCCGAGCGCAAAGGTCTGCACGCTCCCGGCACAAATGAGCTGTTCTTGTTCTTGCCTTCTGCCAGATTTCTGCTCCGTCGTGCAGCTATCTCACTCCAGATGTTTCCTGGTGAGATGGCCGCTAGCGTGCTGCTTCGTTCTGGTGCCACACACCGTCCCCTACTCCAGTCGCAGACTGGCGAAGACTTTTCGTGTAACAAAAGGACTAGTACTACCGCAACATGACATACTTGCATCTACATGGATCTACAGGCGGAAGAACACGACGAATAGCGCGAATATGCCCAGCGTCAACGCTAGCCTGGCGCGGTTGTTCTCCATCTCCTCCCGCTTTGGCCCTTCTCCCCACCTGCCACAGAACCAGTCGAACCTCTTGAGCAACATATCGCACTCACCGCGTTCCAAGATCCCAACCACCCTACCCCATTCCGAGAAGACCCGGAGAATCGCGCCCTCCACGATCGCACAGACCCACCGCAACCCTGTCACCGTGGTCTTCATCCCTCGCGCCCGCTCCGGATGCTGCACGAGATGGCGGTAGAGATCATGCGCGACGTTCGCAGTGGCCACCGACGCGACCAGCGCGACGCCCAAGCGTATGCACCGAAGACCCGGTCCGACGTCGTAGAGCGCGATGCAGCAGCCTGCGAAGATGACCTGCCCGCCACACAGGACGCACTCGGCCGCGTTCGGGAACGAGTCGCGGTAGGTGTGCTCGGGGTAGAGCCTGATGAGCCCGCCATCTCCCTTCGACCACATGTAGAACCGCCAGTACGATCTCTTGCCGCCGTTCCACCAAGGATGGGTGACCTTCACGCCCGGGGCTGTCCAGAACGCCTCACCGCCGTGCTCCACGGAGTAGGCCCTCTTCTTGCGGCAGTAATCTATGTCCTCCCCTCCTCCTGTCTTGGGAAACCGAAGGTCGAATTGGACGCCGTCAAGGACGTTGCGCCGCGCAATCAGGTTGGCGGTCACGCCCCAAGGTACGTCCTTCTCTATTTTGTCCGCGATGTCCCAGAAGTACGTCACCCCCGCGAGATGCACCGCGGCGGTGAACACAGAGTCGGCAGAGGGGAAGTAGGCGTTCCCGACGAAACCTGCAGCCCTCGGATGCGCTCGAATCGCCTTCTCGGCCTCAACTAGGAGATTTTCGCCCGGGGTGACGTCGTCGTCCAAAAAGTAAACCCACTCCGCGGCCGACTCCTGCAGCCCTCTGTTGCGCGAGGCGGACGCTCCCAAGTTCCGCGGGTTGACTCTGATGCGGACGTCCGGTCGGTGACCGTACTTTTGCATCAGCTCGTTAATGTTGGGAGAGCGGGGGTCGTCGATGATGATGATGAGCATCACGGTGCACGTCGAGGAGGGGCGAAGAGCTAGGAAGGCGTCGAGGTACTGCATGTTGACCCTGTAGCACGGAATGACGACGTCGAGCGTGAGCTTTCGCTCTACTTCGGGCGCGTTACGACAGAGCCAGGCTTCGACAGTGCTGGTAGCGTCGTCTAGCGGTCGAAATGTCCAGCCTGCTGCATGGACCTTCTCGTACCGCGCAGCGCCGCTGCCGCCAAGCTCGTTGTGGATGCGCGGAGAGATCATGCGCGAACATCCCCACCGACGATACAGCTGGAAGAGGAAGGGGTCTCCGTCCTGATTGGTGAAGCAGTCCGGGATGACCTCGCCGCCGAAGATGTCCATATGGGTGCGGTGAACGACAGGGAACGTGGGCATGCCGGGAAAAGATGTGTCGGTGAAGGCGACGCATCCTATCCCATGAGGGACGTGCTCGGTCGACGAGAGGCCCGCAAATGTCTGATGTACGGCGCGCATCCAGCCCGAATCCAGTAGAAGCACGTCGTCTCCCATGAGAATGTAGTAGTCGCAGCGGTCCTTGTACGCCCTACGCGCACAGTCGCGCCAGAGGGCGCAGACGTGGCCGCGCGGACGATCGCACCGCAAGGTCACGACGTCATGGAAGCCCTCATCGCGCAGGATGGGGATGACAACGCTTCTACCGTCATCCTCCCAGAGGAAAGCGTCGTCGTCGTCGACCGCGACATAGATCCTCACCGCGTACCGCTCGCCGAGCCGTGCAATGTCGTCAGACGTAGTCGCAAAGAGAGAGCGGGCGAAGTTCCGCAGATTGATCAGACAGTCTCCAGGCGAGTTGGATCCCCGGGATGTGATGGGTAGGAGTATAGCGAAGGTGATGGCATCCGCCTGAAGGTCCACAACGTCGCTGGTTTGCAGGACGCGGAGGTACTCCCTTCTCTCTGCGTCGCTCATCGGAGAGACGGTCTCTTCGATCTGGAATTGGATCCACTCGCCTGTAACGCGCATTCCCTCCTCCAGAGAAATCTTCGGAGTCCATCCCAGCTGCTCGCGAACGAACGTATTGTCCGAGTTCCGTGACCCGACCCCAACAGGTCTACCGGTCATGTACTCGAACACTACGCTCGCCCGATCCACGGAGGCTGCAGCAAGGGCCATATGCGCGAGCTCCTGGATGGAGACGGCCTGGTCCGAGCCAACATTGACAGGCTCACGGCAGTCTGACTGCACAAGGCGGAGCACCGCTTCCACGGCGTCGTCAATGAAGCAGAAGCTCCGCCTCTGCTGCCCGTCCCCCCATACCTCGAATTTCACGGGTGCGTCATTCGCGATCTTCGCGGCGAACGCCTTGCGGAGGAACGCCGCGGGGACCTTCTCGCGCCCACCGTACCAGGACCCCAGCGGTCCGAATACGTTGTGGAAGCGGGCGATCCTGACCTCGAGCCGGGAATCGAACTGCTTCAGGACGAGCTCGCTTGCGAGCTTCTCGAGGCCGTAGAGGCCCTGTGGGTGCGGAGGAGGGTTCTTCCATACGTCAGACTCCGCCAGGGAGACGTCCGTGCCCGGAGTCTGCAACGACTCCGGGTAGACACAGGCGGAGGACGCATAGAAGAATCCCCGCACGCCCGCTGCGACGCAGGCGTTCAGGAGGTTGGTGGTCATGCCATGGTTCTCCCGGTATATAACGAAGTCGTTTGCGGCGTGGATCGTCCCCATCCCGCCCATGGTGGCGGCGAAATGGAGTACGTAACCCACGCCTTGAACGACTCGGGCAGCGAAAGCGGGGTCGCATAAGTTGCCGATGACTATTTCTCCAACTACCTGCGCGTCGCGGGGCGGCTTCGGGACGATGTCAGTCACCCTCACCCGATAGCCCAGGGCACAGAGCTTTCTAGCCACATGGCCTCCCTGAACGATATCATGACAAGGGCGTATCAGAAGACTGGCAAGTGGCACTTACAATGAAGCCATGCCCTCCGGTAACGAGCACAAGTTCGGACTTTTGCAACATAGTTTCTGACCGGCGAATTTTTGGAGGGATGTGATAGGTGTGGAAGGGGGGGTGAGTCCACAGGTTCTGATTCTCTCCTCTCATATAACCGCTGTCCCAGCGTTCACAGGCACGTCAACCTCCAGAATGGCCCTGTAGCCGCCCGTATACCTGGAAATGAAGTCCAGATGTCATCCTACCGCAGCGACTGCATCGACATCGAGAATCTGCGCCGTCCTCGGGACAGGTGGAAGCCACGATAGGCACTAGTACCACACCCCGACCGTTTTCGAACCCGAACGACTTCGCGGGCCCCAATGAGCCTCTGCCGCAGCAACACCTTGATGATGTCGCAGTGATGTCGACGACACTCATGGGATGAGCGATTCGTCGTTCATGGAGACGGTGGAGGCACACGAACCCTGGTCCCTAATTCCGAGGACCCCTGTCAGTCCATGCAGCTGACCTCGGTATAGCGAGAATGAGCAAGACTGACTGGGCGCAGCAGTCGTGTGGGTGGCTCCGACCTGCGAGCAACATGAACGTGGGTCAGTCAGTACTCGAGCCCTCCCTTCAAGCAGATATGACAATCCGAATAAAATACTTAGGTTCCCGCGGACTCCTCCATTGTCAGTGTTAAATGCCCTGGATACGTACTGGTACCTTCAGTTGAGACGTGTAGAAACTGTCAAGCTCTTGTGCATTCTCGAGTCCGACCTGTCTCTGCGAAGAAGATGGAGCTACGACTCGCTTTACATTGCTATGCACTATGCGGTTAGGCGAATTTGATCGTAGGCTGAGCACTTGAAGGATAGTAGGTTTCGATCGCATCTTCTAGCCTGTGCGCAGTCGGGCTGCATCTCCAGCTGCGTGCGATCACTCCGATGCCCGGCGTCGAAATCTAAGCAGGCATTCCGTTCGGTGGCATACATAGTCTTCCAGGATGGTAGACAAACAAACTTGTACGCACGAGTCGCAACACTTCAACGCTCCCCAAGCCCATCCCAGCATTCAGGGCACCAGGTCTCCGATGACGGTTCACATACTGTCACCATCTGACGGAGGCCAGATCGCATTCTATAGGCGAACTCAAGAACTGAATGCACGGAGCAAGACGCCCCTTGGTCTCATGCTTCGACCGACCCGGCTTCGGGGAGTACTCAGGCGCGCTGAGGACCGCGGACTTCGCAGCTGCGAAGGCAAGCCGCGTACGGCAACAGTTCTGTCGGACTGGCGGACGAAGCAGTACTGCGCGCACCGGTGGGAGATCCGTATCCGAGCTGGCTCGAGCCGCGAGGGTGACGAGTCTGGGAGAAGCGTCTTATCGGTCGTCTCTCCTCCGCCCGCGTTACGTCGTTGCAGTTGCCTTGTCAATCGCCAGCGCAGGGCTGGGGCGTGCGTGTGTATGCGTACAAACGAGTGGGCGAGTGCGTAATGAGAAACGGGGAATGAGCGTGAGGGGATAGAGGACGGGGACAATGCAACGTTGCGCCACCCAGGCCCGGCCGCGTGCATCGAACGAGGCCGGTTTCGCGCGATAGTCATGCTCGTCGTGCGTGCGCTCGCCGTCGACGGTTGGCCCACCGCTGGTCCGACCTGTGCGACGGGCTCTGTCATGGTGCGCTGCTGCGACCCAAGGGTACTCGGTGCCGGGGGCGAGAACGGATGCGCCGTCTGACGCGGGGCGCGTACATATTTGCGGGATCCGGCGCTTGCTGTGAGATGATGCATCCTCGACGCGGAGACATTTGTGCATTCCTCCCGCTCGCAGCGCCGAGCGACGCTGGCGGGTGTGTTGTGTACGGAAACAAGAGCGATGAGCGAGAAAGAGCGCAGACGAGCTTGTGTTGTTGCGAGCTGGAAATGAGACAATAGGGCGAGTGCGGGGAAATCGGGAGCGGGCGCTGGACTCGTGGCGTGGAAGAAGCAGTGCCGTCGCTCAAGCGTGTGAGTGCGTCCGTGCCAGAGCTGCCACAACGCGACCCAACTTTCCCCTCGTCCTCGACGTCCCCGGCGTCCTCGTCGGCCTCCTCCTCCCCGCTCCCCTCGACGTCCCCCGCGTCGGCCCCGTCCTCCACCGCCCTGCGCCAGCAAGCAACTGCGCCTTATCGCCGGTGTGCCCCTCGCTTCGATCACCCGCTCGCAGCTTGCCTTTTCCGTCTCCTGCATGCGACAACGCGTCCTCGCCCTCGCGTCGGTGAACACCTCCATCCTTCCCTTCTCCGTCGTCCGCGATGAACGTACAGCATCCCGACATGATTCGGCAAGGCGTCCCCACCATGCACCAAAACCTCATGAACCAACCCTTCTTCCCCGGCCCTCAGCCGCAGCAGGCTCAACAGTCGCCTGCCCACAATATGGGCCCCTTCCCAAACAACCAGGGCACTAACCCCGGACTTGGTATCATCGGTGGCCAGCCCGGCGCCTCCAACCCCAGTTATCCGCTCGGCATGCAGCCAGCTCAAGCCCCTCGCCGCCAGATGTTCATGGCTCAGCACCCCGCCCCCGGAAGTCTTAACACTGGTGCTGGCGCAGGTCCCTCGCACATGGCTGGTCTCGGACCCGGTCAGCTCCAGAACATGTCTGCGTTCCCCGGCGGCGGCATCATGGGCCAGCCTTCGATCCGACGCGTCGCCTCCCAGCCGATGAACACATCGGGGGCGCATATGCCTGGCATGCAGCCGGGGATGATGGGCGGGACCATGGGACTCAACGGACCTCCTAACATGGGCGGAATGCGCACCCATATGACACCTCAGCAGCAGCAGCAGATGCAGATGCATCTTCAGCGACAGCAGGCGCAACAGCAGGCAGGCGGAGGCGCGATATCGCCGGAGATGGGGATGTCGATGAACAGGGCAGGACACCTGCAAGGAGCGGGCGCGATGCCGCCACATGCGCGGACGGCGTCGGGGCAGGGGCCGCTCATGCCAGCGGGAATGGCTCAACACGGGATGCAGCAGCAGATGGCGCACAACGGGTTTCCGAATACGATGGCGCTCCAGCACCAGCACCAACATCAGCAGTCGCAGCTCGGTACTTCACCCCACGTCGGGGGCTCGGGACAGCAGCAGCCTGGTATGCCTGGGGCTATGGGCGGCAACCAGTTGCTCCCGCAGGCGGGCACGAACCGTGCGCAAATGGGGGCGGACAACTCGATGTTCATGAACTTCCAGAACCCGCCGATCCAACCACCTATGGTACACGGCGTGCCTCGTCCGCCCATGAGCAACTCCCAGTTCAGCGTCAACTTCGGTGCGTCACCGACGCCTCCTAATCCTGGCGGTGACATGCCGCAACGTGCGAATCCTGCTATGAGCGCGCCTGGGACCATAGCCACGCCAGCGCAAACTCTCGAGATGAATGCCGGCGGAGACAAGTTCCCTACCGGTACATACGGCATGGGCCAACCACCAATCACCGCGCCTCCACGGCCGCCATCTCAGCACAGTCCTCGCAATCCCTTTCCGATGCCCCAGTCCCAACCCTCCCTTCCCCCGCAACACTCACCCCGCCAAGCCGACCGCCTCGTTGGCCAGATGCCACCACCCACCGGCATCCTGCCACGACCGCAGTCGCAACCGCAAGCGATCCACCGACAGTCCCCGATACCCCCCGCTCCGTCACGGACGCCGCGCGTCTCTCACACTCCCCTGCCGACGAATACCGGAGGCATGATGCCTCCAGGCCGGATACCTCCAGGACCGGGGCAGAGCCCGCAGGGCCCGACGCACCAGCAAGTGCAGCAACCTGCGAGCGCCCCTCCTTCCACGCAACCCCCGCAAATTGCTCCGCGGCCGCCTTCAGCGAACGCTGCTGCTTCGGCACGCGCAGCGCATCCTGCGCCCGCACCTCCAGGGCCATCCGGCCCACAACCTCCCGCTCCGGAGAGCAGCGCGGCAGCACAGGCTGCTCCGCCTGCTCCAGCTCCCGCGCCGGCTCAAGCACCAGCGGCGCCGACGATATCACGAACGTGAGTAGTCACCGTTCGCCACATCCCACGTGCAGCTGATTAACGTTTCTGTGCGCTCAAGCAGCATATACCCTGTCGGATTAGGACAAGCAACATGTCGAATATTGCAGCTGAGCGGCAGCCTCGGTGTAGAACACAAGGATGTGAGTGCACAGCGCTGTTCCAGGCTCGTCGCTCCTGCAACTGACCTACTGGACTTGGCAGAGACTGAAGCAGTCATACTGGGAATCGATCGTCGGACAGTTCTTCACGGAGAAGGCTACGATGAAGCTCACACTCTGGAAGGACAATCAGCAGGTCGAGGCGAAGCCTTTCGGTAAGGAAGCGACTTCCTTCTTTAGCCGCCATTGCTCACGACGAGGAACAGAAATAGGCTATCCCATTCTCCCGCGATTCTTTCTCGTCACTAGCCAGTCAGGGGTAAAGTCCATGACGATCTGCGTCGACGGGGCGCGGGAGCGGCTCGTGAATCCCTCGCACGCGCTCGTCGAGTGCGCCCAAGCTACCTGGACGTTCCGGTACCAGAACGGCTATAGCATCATCCTCCGGGGACCACTCACGGCAGACATCATCGTACAGCCACATCCCATCCCTCCCCAGCCGACTCCCATGGGGGCGGTGACGTCTTATGCGCTGAAGCTCGACCGGCTACAGTTCGACGCGTTCTGGCACGACAAGTACGTCGCGCTGGACGCGATCGTCGGCGAGCGGCTCGCCGAATCGCCAAGGGGTCTACCTCCATCCCCGGGGTTGCCAGCTCCTCAGAACGAGGATCCAAATCGCTTCGACGAGGCGAAGTATATCATCGAGCATGCGATCGTCCCTACGGAGCCAATCAACGCCTTCGGAATCCCGCAGGCGACGATGCGATGTCTGGAGGTGAGCATCCTTGTCGACTCCACCGATCCTGTGGATACTCATCAATGCGGACGTACAGCTTGCGGAGAGCGTTGCACAGATGTCAGAGCTGATCCAATTCTCGCAAGATACCAAGTTGGGGCCAGTTGGTGTGTACTCACGAGCACCGTTCCTAATTCCATCCCCTACTCACCGGGATGCGCAGATGCTCTAGCGAGGTTCGCCGATAAGCTAAGGCTCGCGCGCGGAATCCCTCGCGGTTACTTGCTACCGGCTCCGCCTACCTACACGCCTCACGTGGAGGGCTCATCTGCCTTCGACGGACATGGTCTGAATGGGGTCAATGGCACCCCGCCGAACATGTTCATGCACGGCTCAGGCAATACAGCAGGGTCCTCCCAGGGCTCTTCAGGCGGCGAGCCGTCGCAAAACGCTTCTCAGCCCGATGGCGTCGACGCCAAACAGGCGAAGGGTACGCCACAAGCGTCGGGTTCGACACCGGCTTCCGCGTCGACCCCAGCCGCCGCACCGACGCCCGGCGGGCCGACGACGCCGTCGATGGCGAATGCGACGCTAAAGCGGAAGGCGCCTCCAACACGCAGCGGAGATGATTCGCCAACGACGGCGAACGCGGACCAGCCGCCGGCGAAACGGGCACCTCGAAAACGCGGGCGCACACAGGGGTCATGAGCCCCGGCCGCTTCCGCACATTGACGCTTTCCGGTTGGCTCTCTACACCTTGCATCAATAGCTCTACATGCGTCTCGCTCCCCGTCTCGTCCCGCTGGCCTCCCGCGCGATCTGTCCCCGCCTTGTCTGCGTTTGCGTGCGTGCGTCCGTGTTCGTGTTGTCTGCCTTCCCATCTGTTATCTGTTCTGTGGATCTCGCTGCAATCATCGCTCAATCGATATTCTACCAGCATAGCATATACGTAGATTTGTATCTTAGTACTACTCGGGTCGTGCGGAGGACCTTCTCTCTCTTCTGCGAGGACCGGGCTGACGGGTACCTGTTGTCTTATCACCTTCGTATTTATCCAGTGTTCTGTTAGTGTATACTAATCCCGTCTATCGTCCTCGTTGCTGTGATGCATTCGCATTCTCTCGACAATTTGTGAACGGATGTTGGCCGCGTCCTACACACCGCCATGATGGTGGCATGCGTCGATATCGATGATCAGAACCATAGAGCTTACAGCACATAAACTCAAATCGCGAGCCCAGGAGGTTGGGACGTTGACGACGTCGGTACCTATTGATTACGTCTTTGGCCAATCGTTGGGCGAGTGGCGGACCAGGACGCCTCCCCTGTGCTCACTCCCAAGCCTGTGGACTCAAGAGCAAGAGCGTGCGTCGCATGGTCATAGATGCATACGATAGCGACAAGCAAGTATTAGGGATAGTATACATAGGCAACCTCGCGTTGAATCGACGGCAGCGGGGGCGGGGACAATCAGTTGTAGTTGAGCGGCTCGTGGCTAAAGTCGCATTGATCTCCATATCGGCATCTGTGGGCAGAGAAGCAAAGGACAAGGGTGTGATCAGCTTTCCTGTTTCGGACATCGAATATGCGCGGAACTGCAATGCTCGCCTTCCTGCCTGAAAGAAACTGCATGGTTTTCGCTTTGCATTTCTATTTCCGTCGCCGCGGCCCCTCCCCCGCATCGGCCCACCCCGGCCCCGGCCCCGGGGTCCGCCCCGCTCGCCGGGTCCCCAGCCGTCCTCCCCCCACCGCCGACCGGGGTCAGCGCCCCGCCCGACGCCGTTCGGTTCGTGATATCCTCTGTCGAACTCAGTGTATTGGTTCCCCCAGCCCTGATCGCCCCCGTGCGGAGCCGCAGGCGGGTGCGGCGGCGCACCGAGCCCGCCGAACAGCCCGCCTTGCGACAGCGCCTGCGCCTGTTGCATTAACTGCTGCAGCTGCTCGGGGTTGAAGTTCGCTAATGGCGGCACGGCCGGGGGGTGAGACGCATCGCCCATGATGATATCGTGCGAGGGCGCAGCAGCTAGCTGGCCCACGAGTTCTGCTACTGAAGTTGATGGGCGGATAGTATCGACGAGCGCGGGCGCTCCGTCGCTCCAGAAGATGGCGTCGACTTCCGGCCCAGTCAGCATGAGTCGCACGCCCTCGTCCACCTGCTCCTCTGGTATCTGCGTTGGCGGCTCCGCCGGGCTGTCCGGTATCTGCGCAGGCGAAGCGTAGGACGCGACCAAGGCCGTCTGCTCACGTTCCTCCTGAGCTACCCGTTCTTGACTCTCGCCCCCTCGTGGCGGGACTTCAAGCTCCGGGGGGAATTCGAGAGCTGTAGAAGCAGCATTAGCCACACAGCTGGATTCAGAAGCGCCGATCTCGTGCTCACGTTGCGGTTCTGTCCATTCCATTTGCTCTTCAAATGCGAGATGGTTGTGTAGCGCAGCACCCTCGTCTCGGTCCAGGTCGCGGATGTTATGCGATGACAGCGATCCCTGTGTATCGTTGCAAAGCACGACCTGATCAATATACAGTACATGGCGCGAAGCAGATAGAGAACGCTAACAGGTGCACCGTCGTCGTCATATACTGCACGCTCGATGAGCTTGATTTGCTCCAGTTTGCCGTCGGGCGCCCATGTCACTGACTTCTTCCTCTTGCCTAGAGTAGGCCCACCCGACGGACCACTAGCGGGCCCTGTCGACGGCCCTGCGGAAGGTCCAGGGGCAGTTGGGGGCGTCGCAGAAGAAGACGATCCTGGCGTTTGCAGAGACTTCAGCACCTCCTGGAACGCATCCACCGACGATGGCTGTGCAACGTTCGGATCGGGCTCCTTCTTCGCGGGTGCCGTAGAGCTCGACGCAGCTGCCCCCGACGGGATCTTCTTAAAGCTGGGCAACTCCTTCTTCGTCGGCTTCGGCTTTGAGAAGAACGACGAGTCCGACTTGGCGTCTTTGACGACGGGCTTCGACTCCTTCTTCACCGGGACGGCCTTGGGTGTCGACGAGCCTGTTGCAGGGACCGCGGCCTTCTTCACGGGCGGTGCGGACTTGGACGACACCGAATCCGCCCGTCGCTTCTTGCCCTTCGTATCTGTCACGGCGTCGCTCGCGTCAAGTTTCTGTCGGGCGTCGTAGCGCGGACTGGCATGACTCACCCTCTGCATTTTCGCTTTCCGCTCTGTCCGGCACCTCCTGTTCGGAGAGCATTTTTCGCCATTTTCGTTCCAGGTTCGCTGCCATGTCCTTGATCGCTGATTGTTTTCGATGACGACGACGGATATGGTGGGACAGTAGTTAGATACATGTACATAACAACGGGGCAGCAGGGGAGCTAGGGCGCAGCAATTGTTCTTTCACTGAGTCGATGCGTCACGGATTCACGCAGATTTATACTCTTTTTCAAGCGACACTTGCGACGCCCGTAGGACGTCCGCATCTGGCGTCTCGACGACGGAAGTCTCAACTCACCCGGAGTAGGAGGCTCTTTCATGAGCTTCATGATCAGCTTGCCCAATTTCGACTGCTTCAGCTTCTCCAGCGTTAGAGGCAGACGATCGATGATCTAAGTTCCCGACGCGGTGTTAGCGATCTTTCCTTGAAAATCTATGACGTTCAAGCACTACTCACATGGAGGAGAGGCATGATGGTCTCGACCATTTGCTGATCGCCGCGCCCAATGAACGCCAACTTCAACCATTCCCGGACAATCTCCATGGCGATGCTGTTATCCACCCAAGCACGGAAGTAATGGTTGCCGGCATTGTCTCTAATCTTCGTCAGAATATCCAGGCGGATCTGGGCGTCGACCTCGGCGATACCATGGTCATCTAGAATCTTTACCAATTGCGAGACTGCTCCACCGCCCGTGAACGAATCTGGCTGGATGAGAGGTCTGACCCCGACAAGAAGACTCGTCCGCCGCTGCTCGGCGGAGGGTTTGCTTGAGGAGGCTGCAGGTGGCGGAGTGGCGGTGGACTGCGACGTCGCCTGGGACACGGAGGGCGAAGCGATAGATGAGCTTGCAACGGGCTGGGAGGACTGCCCGTAGAACGTGGACGGTGGTATGCCGCCGTAGTACTGGCCAGGCGAGTGGAGGGCGAACGGCGACAGGGTACCCTGCTGCTGTTGCTGCGGAGGTGAATGCGACTGTCGAAGGAGATGCAGGGAGTGCTGTTGCTGTTGCTGACCCTGTTGTTGGTACTGGGAGGGGCCAGAGTGCATGTATGAAGGGTTGATGGATAACATGGATTGATGCGCCGATTGTGGGTACGGGTATTGCATTCGAGACTGGCCTTGTTGCGAGAGATAGGAGACTTGCGGATACTGATGAGGAGGAGGACTGGAAGACGACCCGTTCATGGTCGTGAGAGCAGGGCTGCGGCAACTGTTAGAAAGTACAAGGACAGAAAGGGAGACGACGCACTCGATGACCATCGGCGACGACCCCTGCGACTGCGACGGGCCCTGACTCTGATTCTGCCCTTGCCCTTGCTGTTGCGACTGGGATGCCGCGCTGTTCGCGCCATCGAGGGAGGAGTAGGAGGACACGACGGGGAGTTGAGGGTTCGCCCATTGAGGGTAGTAAGACGTGGAGGTTGAGAGCAAGATGGCGGGGATGCCGATGGAATAAGGGTTTGACGACTGGCTGAGCGGGGGGGTCGGCGTGTGCGGGGCTGGGGCGGAGGCGGGATGGGCATGAGCATTCGTCGGGGGCTGCTCGAGGCGGCTTCCGCTGGCCTGCGACGCGTCGCTGTGGCCGGCGCCTGTCCAGAAGTGCTCGTGCTCACCGGACAGCTCGCCCAGAAAGTCGCTCAAGCCGCCGCCCTGCACGCTCGCTGCCGTCTCCTTCCAGCCATTCGAGCCCGTCGCGGACCGCTCGTCGTGGACAGAGACGGTCTGCAGGTCCGAGATTTGTGGTGTCTGCAGCCACGCTGCCGCACTGTTATAGTCCATCTGCAAGTAACGCGACGATTCTTTTTGCCAACGCGGGCTCTTAGGCAATTACTGCACGTCCGCCAACCGTCAGATGTCACCTTGCCAGGCTTTAGCTGCAGCTCGCCGTCCGTTCAGCTCGCCGTTCGTGATGGTGGTCAGAGGGTTGGGACGAGTCCGCCTTTCAGTCTCCGCTTTCTACTCCTCTCCCGCCCAAATACGGTCAACGTTCCCACGCTGCCCTGCCTCCTAGACACCGCCAATTCGACCCTGAGGCTTCCCCGACGTCCCCGTTTGTTCTGTCGAGCAGCGCATGTAGACAGCGTTTTGCTGCTCAGCGCAATCTCAAACATCTTGCGACGCTTCGCAATAAAGGGCTCTTCGTTAGCCAGAACGAGCGAACAATGGCTGAAGTCCGCATGGAACACAATAGGCGCTTGGTTGAAACCGCGCTTAGAAGGTTTGAAACCTGACTGTAATCGAGTTTGTAACGAGACAAGCGTGACCATTCAACCAAACAAGTGCAACGCGTGAGCCGTATCACTGCTTCATCTACCACCGACAACAAAGTTTTCAACCGCTCCCTTACCCCCTTTCAACCCCTTGTTACCGCCCTGTTAACGGACGCGTCGCGTCGCGTCTACCAACTTCAAACACCACAACACTTTCTCATCTTTGGGAAAGGTCGGCCATGGCTTCGGACAATGCGGCACAGTTGGAGTACCACAAGATGCAGGTTCGTCATCGCGCAAGTGCGCTGTCCGTCGCTCATCGTGGGTCGAAACCTGCATCGTATAGCTTGTGGGCAGTCTGAACGCCCTCGCGCACCAAATGCGCGAGTGCGCAGCTATTGCGGACGCGTTCGTACACACGCTCAACTTTGGTGCCAACCCACCCCCTTTCCCGCCCCTCGGCGCGAACGGCCAATACCCGATGACCATGGTCCCCATGCAGGTGGCTCATGACGAACAGGGAAAGAAACGCAAGGGGCGGGGCGGCGACGACGAGGCCAAGAAGCGGCCGAAGAAGCCCAAGGACCCCAACGCACCGAAGCGTCCTGCGTCGTCGTATCTCCTCTTCCAGAATGACGTCCGTAACGAGCTGAAGGCGAAGAACCCCGGCATGCGCAACAATGAGCTGTTGAGCGCTATTGCCAAGATGTGGGCCGAGATGCCCCAGGAGCAGAAGGATGTGAGTGCAAGGCCCCGTATCGCCGTCCCGGTGCTGACTATGCACAGGCGTATGAGGCTCGGAACAGGGCTGCGAAAGACCACTGGCTCGCGCAGAAAGCCATCTACGAGCAGGCAGGCAAGGCTGGGGAGGCGTCCGCCGTTCCGGTGAGTAAGGAATCCTGTTACCCAAACATCTGGACACTCACTATGCATGATCGCAGGTCGCTGCCGCGCCTGCCCCTGTCCCCGTGAAGGCAGCTGTCCCCGTCCCGGTGGCTCCTGCTGCTGCGACCCCGTCCTCGTCCGACGAATCCACCAACGAGGAAGATGACAGCTCTTCCGATACAAGCTCGGACGACGACGAGGCAGCCCCTCCGCCCAAAAAGTCGAAGCGGGAGGCCGTTGCAACCCCCGCGAAAGAAGAGGCCACGCCGAAGAAGGAGAAGAAGCATAAGAAGTCCAAGGCCTGAACGCTTCGCTTTCGCATTCTTCTATGGTACTTTGTGAAGTACGCACGCCGATCTTGATGCTTGGGGAGATTGTCCCGAACTTGGTCTTAGGATAGTAGTGCTTGTCTCCCGTAATTGCGTGTTATGGTACCGCAGCATGCTTGCTCAAGTCAACTCCGAATGTACAGACATTATGCTCGACCAGACAGTCCAGTTGCCAACGGCTGATGGAGGTAGGAGGCAGAGGTTAAGGTTGGCATGCGCTCACCACCTCAGCAGAGGCGATGGCGTACTGGAGTCTTCATGTCATGATGATTCATGACGCTCGCGCGCTTCCTGTGCCTGCTGCACCGCTTCCACGGAGACTTCCCCAGGCCGCTCGTCCAATCCGCGCCGCACTATCGTCGACGCCGTTGCATAAGTTGGGATATCTACAGTATGGACACGGACATCCCGGAAAGTACCCCGAAAGCCCCAGATGGTTCATCGCAGCAGAAGCCCGTATAGTCGAGCAGTGTCCGAGTGCTTTGACGACCGTACCTGTGCCTGCGCTGCAGCAGTATACGCATGAGGCGGTGTGTAGTATATATTCATCCACACGCAAGATTAGTTGCCTCCGTGTATCGTTTGACATACAATCGACACATAAGCAACGCATGCCCGCGCCGCAGTCCGAGGCTGAGCGCGAATAAGGCGATTGCTTACAGCTGTTTGCAAAATCATTGGACAGCCACTCCGATTGACGCGCCGCGCCGAATTCGCGCAAAAGACGCAAAACGCGCGGAGAGCTCAGAGCGAGATTCAGAGGACCCCGTCGGTGCTCCCTCAGTGACTCAAAGGTGGTATAATCGCGTATATAGGCTCCTATGTGCCATATCTTCCTTCCTGTAAAATTTCCTTTGACAGAGGAGAAGAATACAGATGCTTTGAGGATGGCGGTTTCGGGGCGCCTAACTGACAGCTCAGCGGGCGCCTAAGAGGAAGCTGGTACCGGTGGAATACTTGAGCGTTCTGAGAGCACGGCAGCGGCCTTTGTGACGTTTTACACTGCTGGGAAGCATGCATATGTATCTGGGAATATGCTAATATCGTTTGCTACCCGCCACATGTACTTGGAAATGATTGACCACATGCAGGTCGGCTCACAGGAGTAAGTGGAGGCTGCATCTCGCACTTATGGGCTCAATTGTTCCCCAGACCAGTCCGAGAGCATGAGAGCAGTCTATTAGAGCCCAGAAGCATAGTTCATTTTAGTCGATACCTATGGTTGCGTTCGCATCCGTTCGTCGAGTCGTCGACGCCCTCTTCTAGTACTAAGCGCCCGATGCGCTGGCTTAGACGCCCACGATTTGGCTCGTTTCGTATCCTCAGTATATCATCCCATCGACTCGTAAAGGGCGGGCGAGGAATAATACGACAGAAAAGACACAGATACTGCATTCTAGACGACTCGTCCGGCTTTGAGGGTGCATCGCCGACTTATCTGAGCTCACCGTGCGTTTCGCGTCTTTTGCGCGAATTGGGCGCGGCGCGTCGATTGAAGCGCCGGTCCAATGATTATGCAAACAGCTGTATTACACTTCCGGACACGCCCCGGGAGCCCACGGCCAGCTTTCTGCCGAGCCCTATATAACGGGACCGCGCTCATCATCCCTTCCACCACTTTCGACCTGCTCCTACTTATCGCGCCCCCCATCGATGTCGCAGCCGCCGCCCTACTCTCCCAACGGCCCCCCGCCCAACCCAGATAGACGGCCTTTGCCTCCCGGCTGGATCGAGCAGTGGGATTCCAAGTGCGTCCCAGCGTATCTGCACTCGCAGGGCACATACTGACACGAGATGCGTGAAAAGCTATAAGGCTTGGTATGTGCTTGCGGTTGACGATCGATGTGGACGCGGCCGTCTTACGAGTAGTACCCAGGTTCTACGTGAACACCGCAGAGAACCCGCCGCGCTCGTCCTGGGTGCACCCTCTCGGACCCGCGCCTCCCACACCGCAACCCTCCGGGTTCGCTCCCCCACCAGGGCCCCCGCCGCCCGACAACCGTTCATATAGCCCATACCCGCCGCAGCCGCAGCCCGGATATGGCCCAGGGTACGGTCAACCGCCACCCCAGCAATACAGTCAATCCCCCGGTCCCGGGAGCTACTACGGTAGTCCTCCTCCGCAGGGCGGCTACCCGCCGTACGGCGCCGGACCTCCCCAGGAGAACAGAGGTGAGGATAACTCCGCTCGCGTCCAGACGTGAGAGAGTGAAGCTGATGATGTGCATCTGTCAGGATGGTTCGGATCGAGTACTCCCCAGCCTGCGGTTGTCCAGCAGGCGCCGCCGAAGAAGTCCGGTCCGGGGATGGGAACGGCTCTATTGGCAGGTGCGTTGATGTGAGACGTTCCGCGACGATAAGGTACTCATAGAGAGATCAGGCGGAGCGGGACTCGTCGGCGGTGCCCTGCTCATGGATGCGTTCGAGGATCACGAGGATCATGAGCGCGAGGAGGCGTACGACGCTGGTAAGTCCTGCGGCAAACCATCCATGATCCCGAACTTGTTGCTGATGATGACATCCGACGTCCAGGTTACGACCAGGGCTTCGACAACGGTTATGACCAGGGAGACGGCGGTGACTGGTAATGTAGTCCGTTATCGATGCTGATGCCGACCGACGCGATGCCCACCATCACTTCATGCCCCTTCGCGACCGACCGCTGTCAGCTTTGTAGTACCACAGTGTACACTAGGGATGGATTGTATTTCTCCATATTGGACGATACCGTTGCTTCTCCCGGATCTGATCGCATGACCTCAACAGTGCTCGCAGTGATCGAAAGGTTGGGAGGCCAGCCTATGGATGAAAGACAAGAAATCCACTCGGTTGACATCGACCGCATACAGCTCGCGTTTATGTGCCGTAAGATCATCCTTTCGCCGTCATGCGGAACGAAGAATCCTGCACGCCAGAAGCATTAGTATAGGTAGGAATTTGTCGGTATACAGGACAGCGCAGTCTCAGGCGTTGTACAAGTCAGCAATCCTCCCCCTGAAGTCGTCCACCCCGATCCGGATTGCTTCCTCCACCTTCCTCACGCACAACTCGCGGAACTCCTCAGACGAACGCCAGCCCTTCCACGCCGTCTGCTCGGAAACCTCCCACCACTCACGCGCGAATGGATGACCAGGGGCGCCCGCATACCCCCACGGCTTCCCGCTGTACGGTTGCACGAACGGGTTGATCACCTCCGCCATGCTGGGGTGTAATGCGCCGGTGAAATGGACGATTTTCGGATCCTTCATGTCCTCCATGTCCAGCGCGGCACGTTCGGGCGTGTGGTACGTAGCATATGTGCCCAGACCCTGTGCGTTCCACCTGAGGCCGAGTGGGAGCCAGCTGTTCGCGAAGTGGGCGTTCAGGGCGTCTTGGTCCAGCATCTTCGTGTCCTTCTTCCCAGCGGCGAGGGCTCTGAGCCTGCGGAAGTCTTTTCGGATGGTGGTGAGGTCCATGAGGAGAACGCCCGCGTTGAAGTACGGAGCGCGCTTCACGCCCTCGTGACCCATCGGGAACCCAACATCGACTGCAGCAGCGAGAGGTTTTCCCTTCAGGTCCGTGTGCCAAAGGTCCTGCAAGTCGCCTCGCACGAGGACGTCGGCGTCCAGGTACAATACCCTCTCGACAGGAAGCCGAGGGATCATGGCGATCTTTGCCCAGGTGAGGCCGCTTGGGAAGCCTCCAGAGGAAGGGCCTGAGGGCATATCTACGAACACTAGGGTCGCGTCTTCGCGGTCAGAAAGGGAGCGTCGCAATCTCTCCTTCACGTCCTCTGTCAGGTCTGGACCAAGAACGTAAAAACTGATACGGCCGCTCGTGTGCTGAACGGCGCTGCGGATGGCAACAGCTGCGGCGATGGCATACTCCGCATCGATAGTGAGCGCCACATTCACGCCATATCCGAGAGCAGCGTCGAGGCTTTCCTTCGAGTCCACCTTCTCCGCGACCAGGAAGCCAATGCGCATATCGACAGTCTTCTGGATGACGACCTGGTACTGCGTCTCCGACGAAAACAGAGTATATTCGCCCTTATGCAGCGCGAGGAATGCGTCTATCCCGCGCTTCGGGTGGTGGATGCTGTCCTCGGGCTCCTTGTCCCAATGATAGTCGTCAAAGACAAGTACCGCACCCTTCCGCGCAAGGCGCCACGCGAGTTCTCCGTCAAGGAACGTGTCGTCCGCCTCGTGCGAGCCATCCACGTACACCCAATCAAACCCCGGCTGCGCGGCAGACATCTCCTCGGTGAGGAGCGTCATCAGTGCGGGAGCGCTGAACTGGTCGAGGATGCGGAAGCTCTTCCCGGTGAGCGCGAGGTTGTGCGTGAGCTTGCGGTGTCGCTCGCGCCCGGCGGCGGTCTGCATGAGGTCGAAGTGGTCGATACAGACGATCGAGCCGCCATCTTTGCAGAGCTCTGTGAGGAGGAAGACGGCGGAGCGGCCTTCCCAGGAGCCGATCTCGAGGACACGGGGGGAGGGAGTCTTGACGTGCTCGAAGAGACGGCGCCACGTCTCCCTGTTGAAGGAGAACCAGTCTTGGGTCTCCGTGAAGACGTACGGCTGTTGCTCAGGGTGAGAGTCCGACATACCGGCAGCGGGCAATCCTGGCTGAAGTAGCGCGTGTCAGTCTCAGCTGTAGGCGGGATCAGGCGAGGAGCTTACACTGAATATGGGTAGGAGCGGTTGGGAATGGGTGAGGGTATCGGCTACGAACGTCTGCGTTCATATGCGAATGCCCGAGCTTTCTTCTGAGCTTTCTTACCAGTGCATTGGCACGTAGGGAGCGCCGACATTGGCTTACTACGCTGTCCTCGCGTCTGCGCCGTGCAGCTGCGGTAGGCTTCTCCTGCAGGTGGAATTTTTTTCGACTTCTGAGTGTCCTTTCTAGCTCACACATGTGGCGTCGTGGTGGTACCGCAGCTGGGTGGTCCACATTGCTTCCGCTGCCAGTGTTGGATGCATGTCCTTGGGCGCGGTCGCTGCGGTAGAATGACGTTCGCAGTTGCGACGGGAGTGCTCAGGCACCCGGGACAGGATTCTGGCTTAAGATCGAGTTCGCTCTGAATGAACCTACGCGTCCGTTTCCAGACTGAGGTCCCACGTCGAGTGGATTCGAGAGCTTTGAACGAATTGAGCCACCAGCAATACTGCCTGACCATCAACGGAGGACTTCATGACGAATTCACACATTGTCAGGGCAGCACGTACAATCATCGATTACTCCACTGTCCTCGGTCTTCGATGTCTCGCTGGCGCAGGTCACCTTTGCCTCGAAGAAAGCATACCGCATGCTAGCACTCAGGCAAGGACTTCACATCTGATATGGCCGTGCGTATGAAGTGCAGTAAATCCGTTACGTCGTTCATGAGGAGTGTACGGTATGGACGACCGAATCAAGCAACTCTTGACTTTTCGAGGTTGTCCGACTCGAGTCAATTGACGCGATCCAACGCGTGACACGGGCGGTTCCGCGAAAAAAGGCCGGCGCTTTGCAAGACGCGACCATAAATAAGGTTCAGGCGCGTCTTGTCGCGTCGCCAGCGTTCCCCGCGCTGACTAGCCACGCTCAACCACTTCTTTCCCTCCGTCCACCAGAGCGTCCTGCTCAAGCCGCACATCACGATGCCCGTCACCAGACAGCGCGCACGTACTGCGCAGTCCGTGTCGACGACTCCCAGTACTGCGGTCTCGCCCATGTTCAGTGCAGGAGCATCCTCAAGAACGACTCCTGAGACCTCCAACCTCGATGAAGACGAGGATGATCTCGCCCTCCCTGACAAGAAGCAGGCCAAGAAGGCTTCAACGGCACGGAGCAAGAAGCGTGCGCTTGAAGATGAACCTGACGAAGAGGTCGCACCCGCAGCAAGAGCTGCGAAACGTCGCGTTGTGCAGCAAGCCGCATACGTAGAGATAGCCTTGACGAAAGTGACAAAGGTCAATCACCTTCCGTTTAGTTTATGAGATAGTAATTCAATCTGTCCTGGCAGACCTCTGAAGTCATTTCCAAGCCGGTCAGGGGTGGACGAGGCCGGAAAGCCTCCGCCGCCCAAGACCCCCCAAGCTCCGATGAGGAAATCCTTGAGTCCGACGACAGCGGCTCAGAGTTCGACCCAGAAGGCGATGCAGCTGATACGGACCTCCTCGACGAGTTCGACGAGGACGATGAGGAGGTCATGCTCGACGCTGCAGTCCGGCAATCTCTGCAAACAGCGCGTGAAGAGGACGACCGTGCTACGGGTCTGACAAGCGCTGGTGCGGGCTCGTCAAAGTCGCGGCCACCGACCAACAAGGCTGCTGCTCTGCGAGCCGCTGCTGCAGAGCGACGCTTGGGTCGAGCGCAGGAGGAGATTGATGATGTCGAATTCGCTACCGAGTCCGAAGCAGTCCCCTCGGAAACCGAGTCGGAAGAAGAGCCTCTCTCGAAGGCCAAGGGCAAGCAAGCTGCGAAGCCAAGGCAGAGCAAAACGATGACACTCACAGAACTGCGAAAGCTACGGAAAGAGGAGCGCAAGCAGGCTAGACTTCGCCGGAATGCGACTGCTGTCGAGGAGGCTCAGATGCGCAAGGAGCTTGGACGTCGACTGACTTACGTGAGTGAAGCTCTTCATCATGGTGTGACCAACTCGACTCACGTGCATGTAGGCGGAGAAGGCGACCGTTGCCCTTCGAAAGCACCATCCCGAGCTCAAAGACGTCTGGGGCGACCTTGAGCGCGGCATAGAGGTCGTTGTGCCCAGGAAAGCCGAGCAACCATCCAACCTCAAGGTCCAGTTGCTTCCGTTCCAGCTTGAGAGTCTGTACTGGATGAGGGAGCAAGAAAAGGGGATATGGGCTGGCGGCATGCTTGCAGTACGTACTTCGTGATCGGTATGCGTATATTTGAACCTCACGTTTTTCTTCCCACACCTTCCAGGACGAGATGGGGTATGCTCTATATTCTATGTATGCCATGACTGCACTTCTGACACGGCATGCGTTCTATCAGCATGGGTAAGACCATCCAGATGATCTCACTCATAGTTTCGGACCATGGCGCGAAGCCCAACCTCGTCGTAGCGTGGGTAGCGCCTCTTGATCTTATACCTTCACGCATTAACGCATATATACAGACCGACCGTCGCTATCATGCAGTGGAGGAACGAAATCGAGTTGCACACAGACAATCTCTTGAAGACGCTTGTATGGCATGGCGCGTCCAGGGAGTCCAGCATCAACGAGCTCAAGAAGTACGATGTCGTCCTCACTTCGTACGCCGTCCTCGAGAGCTGCTTCCGCAAGCAGCACAGCGGCTTCAAACGGAAGGGCAAGATCGTGAAGGAGAAGTCGCCTCTTCACGCGATTGAATGGAACAGGGTGATCGTATGTCAACGTTACCTGTTTATGAGGGAAGCCCTGCTGAGAGCGGTGTATCACAGCTTGATGAAGCTCACAACATCAAAGAACGCTCGACGAACACCGCCAAGGCGACCTTCGAGTTGCAGGCCAAGTACCGTTGGTGCTTGTCTGGAACGCCCCTTCAAAATCGCGTCGGAGAGCTGTACAGTTTAGTGAGGTTCTTGGGCGGCGATCCCTTCTCGTACTACTTCTGCAAGCAGTGCGATTGCAAGTCTCTCCACTGGAAGTTCAGCGACAAGCGCTCCTGCGATGGTACGTCCTGCTGCAGTCATCCCAGTACGGCCATACTTAGCGCGAGCAACCGCAGACTGTGGGCATAGCCCAATGAAGCATGTACGTGATATATGCCAGATACCCGCTCGCCTCATCTCATCCGTGTTGTGCAGACTTGCTTTTGGAATAACGAGATCTTGACGCCGATCCAGAAGAATGGGATGCTCGGGCCCGGTCAGATCGCCTTCAAAAAGCTGAAGATCCTGCTGGACCGCATGATGTTACGCCGTACCAAGGTCCGTCCGTACCGTCCAGTTCAAGGCCCCCGGCTGACGACCCTGACAGATCCAACGTGCTGACGACCTGGGACTTCCCCCTCGTACTGTCATCATCCGACGAGACTACTTCAGCCCGGAAGAGAAGGAGCTGTATCTCTCCCTGTTCTCGGACGCCAAGCGGCAATTCAACACCTACGTGGACTCGGGAACAGTGCTGAACAGTATGTCGCGTCCGATTCGCGATCTACACTACCGCTGACGGTTACTTACCCCTGCAGATTACTCCAACATCTTCAGTCTGTGAGTACTTCCTGGGGCGTGCTCTTAGCGCCTTCTGACTCTTCTTCAGCCTCACGCGCATGCGTCAAATGGCCTGCCACCCTGATCTGGTGCTGCGTAGCAAGAACAACGCAGGCATGTTCATTCAGGAGGACGCTGGCGAAGGCACCGTCTGTCGGCTGTGCAACGAATTCGCGGAAGACGCCATCCAGGCCAAATGCCGTCACATCTTCGACCGCGAGTGTATCAAGCAATATCTTGAAGCTGCCATTGAGCAGACTGTGAGTGGTCCCCAGCTCGAGCTCCCGCGCATATACTCACGACGCGTATAGCCCGCTTGTCCTATCTGTCACGTCGCGCTCACCATCGACCTCGAGGCTCCCGCCTTGGAGTTCGAGGAGACTGCGAAAGCGCGCCAGGGCATTCTCGGCCGTCTTGACCTTGACAAGTGGCGATCTTCCACCAAGATCGAGGCGCTCATCGAGGAGCTCAGCAACCTTCGGCAGCAGGATGCGACCACCAAGAGCATCGTCTTCAGCCAATTTGTCAACTTCCTTGATCTTATCGCTTTCAGGTTGCAGAAGGCCGGCTTCAACGTATGTCGTCTCGAGGGCACGATGAGTCCGCAAGCTCGCGATGCCACTATCAAGTACTTCAGTACGTACCCATCTCTTTTGGTCTTGAAGTCGGGGACTGATTCTCGTCACAGTGAACAACGTTCATGTCACTGTGTTCCTCGTCAGCTTGAAGGCGGGCGGTGTCGCGCTCAACCTGACCGAAGCCTCGCGCGTCTACTTGATGGACAGTTGGTGGAATCCCGCCGTTGAGTACCGTAAGTTGTTATGATACCCTTGTCTCGTCGAGCATTTTGCTGAAATCGGACTGCAGAGGCCATGGACCGTATCCATCGTCTCGGCCAGCACCGTCCCGTACAAGCCATCAAGCTCGTCGTAGAGGATAGTATCGAGAGCCGTATCATACAGGTATGGCAGCATACTACTCTTCATAGCACGGTCCCTGAACAGCCGATTTTCGTAGCTCCAAGAGAAGAAGGCTGCCATGGTTGATGCCACACTCTCCGCTGACGACTCGGTAGGCCCGTCATGCTCTTAATATAGGCCGGTTGCTGATACACGGCTCAAAGGCCATGGGTCGTCTGACTCCCGAAGACGTGAGTATACTTCGCTACATCTTCACCTTCCTCTTGTTGACGGCCCATGCGCTCCCAGCTTGGTTTCTTGTTCCGGCTGTGAACCACTTCCTGGTATGCGAGTCAAGACGTCGACATCGAAACCATATACCCCATTCTCTTCTTTTCATCATAGCGTACTGCGTACTGCCTAAGTTCGAGATATGGTTATTTTTCATACTGTAAACGTTCCTTGTCGTCCGCTCGTCTCTTGTCCTGGAATTGCTCTCTTGCTGACTCCTCTTGCTTTCGGTACCGCACAACTCTGTATGTATGTAGTACCGTCTGTGTATACTTGGTTCCGCGTGCCTGCTATCCCACATCGTCCTTGGCCTTCATCCACAAACCGAGTAGATCTCCGAGAATCAGTTCCCATTATATAGCTGTTAATGTTACACGGGTTACATGCGTGGTATATTAGGGCGGAGCCTCACAAGGTGGCCTCGAACCTTCCTGTTCAGAGACGGGCATTCTTGGGCATCTTCTTGATCGCCTGCCGTACACCAAGATCGCCCAGGACGTCTTCCGAGCCGCCCAGGATGGCGTCGTACGGTGAGGTCCGGTGGTACTGCGATAAAGGCATGTCAGGTATGGCCGCGCAGACGCGCTTCCTACTAGTCCACTCACGTTCTCGATGAGCTTGCCCATACCGGTGGCTGTGATGCCGCGTCCGCCGAACAGGAGGGTAGCGTCCTCCGCGGTCTCGCGTCCGGTCTTCGTGATGTACCTGTTCAATGCCATGTGAGCAATGCTTTCCTGACGGCGATGTTGGAGCCAGTGGATACTCACTGCTTCAGTAGCCCGATGGTGCCCGCGATCTTGTCCGCCTGCTCGTCGTACGACATCTAGAAACACCGTCAGTCGTGCTGCTCTCTCCTTGTAGCGTCCTTGGACCACTTACGTTGTTCATCTGGTGAGTCACGAACTCGAGCCAATTCTGGCCAGCCTCCACACGCGCGATCATATTCGCCAGCCGCGCGCGCACGACCGGCTGCGCGTTCAGGGGCTTCCCGAACGCGACGCGCTGCGCGGTCCACTTGAGGCACTCCTCGACGATGCGGCGCTGCGCGCTCAGGCTCGTGCACACGATCATCCAGCGCTCGTGGTTGAAGTTGGAGAGCACGACCTGCATGCCGCGCCCGACCTTGCCGAGCGTGTTCGCGAGGGGCGCGCGCGCGCCGTCGAATGTGACGTAGGACGTGCCCGCGGTCGACGAGTAGGCGGTCTTGACGGCTTTGGTCGAGATGGCGTCTTGCCGCGGCACGAGGACGACGACGTGGCCGTTCTATGCGAGTTCATGCGATAATTCAGCGCGGGCGTAGGAGGGCGCGAAGCGGGTTAGCTCACGTCTGTTCTGCACGCGACCGTGAAGTAGTCCGCGAAGGTGCCATTCGTGATCCACCTAAGCCGCTACGCGTCAGTGTGGGCATGTAAGTTCACGGCGGGGCACCTACTTCTTCGTTCCCGTGATGACCCACTCGTCCCCGTCGCGCTCCGCGTACGTCTGCATGCCGGCGACGTCACTGCCCGCGAATGCCTCGCTGATGGCCAAGCAGATGTATTTCTTGCCCGACAGCACTTCGGGTACGACCTTGGCCTGCAGCTCCGGCGAGCCATAGTTGAGCACTGGAGGCAGTCCGATGACCTCTCCGGCAAGCAGAGCGTCAACATAGCCGCGAGTGCCGAGGCGGCCGATCTCGAAGTTGATAATGAGCTGAAAGCGTACGTGAGCATTCTCGGAGGCGAAAAGTAGAACGCGAGCGCGCATCCACGGACCTCGTGGAAGTGGTCGAACTCCTCGGGCGTGACAATGCCGCCCATGAGCGTGCGACCCTTGAGATGCTTGCCAGGACCTATACGCATGGCCGGAATGTTCATTTCGCTGGGTAACGCGCGTCAGCTAGTGCGAACAGCAGTTACGAGAGTACATACCAGAGCTTGTCGACGACCTCTTGCGAGATGCGCTTTCCATCCTCTTCATGCTTTACCGCGTCGGGGTAGACGACCTCCTCAAAGAACTTCCGGACAGCCTTCTGGAACCTGCGGTGCCCGTCGTTGTAGTATGGGCTGTGGAACCCGGGCATGAGCCATGCCGGCTCCGCGTATGGCACTTGCGAGGCCTCTCCGGCAGCCAGGGGCTTGACGATCTCTTTCTGCCCTTCGATGGTACCAATCTGGAGGCGGGCGTACTGTGGCTTGAGGAGGACCTCGAGACGGTGCAAGCCAAAGAAGGCGTCGGTTGCATCCTTCCCAGCTGGCAGCGTGGTAAGACGGAGACCCGAAGAGCGTCGACGTGAGACAGGAAAGGGTTACGTACCGACGTTCTTCGCGAGCAGCACTCCCGCGCCGCCCGGGTGCAGGTTGACGAAGCGGGAGATGTCGTACACTTTCGAGTCGATGATGATCCACTGTCGAGAGTGTCAGCGAGCAGCCCGTAACGCCCGAGCTGCACTCCTCGGCTCACCAGGTCTCCCGGCTTGTTGTGCTGCATGAACACACTCCACATAAGTCGCTGTCATTCCCCATCTACCCGAATACTCACCTGCGCGACCTCCTCCACGGTAAACGTCTTTCCGGCCATCTCTGTGTCGCTGGGTGTCGTAGTGCTCGTAGGATGCAAGAGAGGGGTCCTGCGCTGAGCTGGCCCTACCCCGGAACGTCTGCGGCCACCATGTGCGGGGACAGTGACTCCGGGGTAACCGGAGTGATCGGCGGGCGCCTCCAATAGACGCATATGATTCCGGGCAACCGTTTTCGGACGCCAAGGTCAGTCCTCCTGTCAGTACACTCCCAGGCACCCCAATCCCGTCCTCGCCTTTACAGACAGCTCAATACAGCCCGGGGAGCTAAAGAGAGCCAAGCAACCGTCATAGTCGCCGGGCGAAATAGCCTCCACTTGGTGCTGATCCCCAGAACTACTCGCGGGAGCGCCCTAGTAATACTATATCGCAGCGCAGAGATCGTTCGCCTCAGTGGGTACTTGATTGTATCGCGACAGGGTTTCGTATGGAGGCTCACGGTCATCGCCAGAATACTTGGCACAACGATGTCAGACTCCCGCAAAGACCCTGCACCTGGTGACGGCTCCGACGGCGCAAAGATCCATTTGAAGTGGATGCAACGCGCCATGGACATGGTCGGACATCTTGTTCTTTCCTTTGTATCCGCATTGACGGGTTGTAGGCAGAAGAGGCTCTGTCGGCACAGGAAGTCCCCGTTGGCTGCGTTTTCGTCCGGGACAACAGGATCATCGCCCGGGCGCGCAACCGGACGAACCAACTACGAAACGTAACGACTCTCTTCGCTCATGCGTGTTCATCTTCTCTGGGCTCATAAGGGGTACGCAGGCCACCCGCCACGCAGAGCTCGAGGCCATCGACGAGATCCTCGCCGACAAGCAGCTCACGCCCTCCGTCACTGCGTACCCTCTCTCGGAAACAACGCTCTACGTCACCGTCGAGCCGTGCATCATGTGCGCGTCCGCCCTGCGCCAGATGGGCATCAAGGAGGTCTTCTACGGCTGCGACAACGACCGCTTCGGCGGTTGCGGCAGCGTCCTCGGCGTAAACAACGCGTCAGCCCGGTTCTACTTCTCCGTGGCAGCCTACAGACGTAACGCGCTGACGCACCGCTACAGCCTCCCGCATCCAAAGCACCCAGGCTATCGCGCGGTCGGAGGCTACCTGCGCGACGAGGCCATTATGATCCTCCGTCGCTTTTACATCACCGAGAACACGAACGGTGAGTCGGGATACGCCACCGAGGGAGCTGCGTCCCTGCGTCCCTGCGTCCCTGCTGACCTCCCATTTTTTGCAGCGCCGGTCCCGAAGTCGAAGGCGAACCGGGTCTTGAAGACGGAGATTCCCTCTCGGTCGTCTCCGAAGCCTAAGGCTCCGACCGCAAGGCTGGCCGGAGACCTTTGCTGACCCCATGGGGTCTCCGTCGCGATCGCCCGGTCATCTCGAGGCATAAGCCGCTGAGTGTCCGATCGTACTGATCGGCAAAGCCATCGTCAAGGATAAGAACCTTGCTCTCCTCTACGGGACGCGGAGCTTCGCGACACGCTGCACTGATGTGCTGGAGATAGTATGTGGCTCTTGGACATGCCGAGCCGCCTACTGGATGGCTTTACGAGCTAAGGGCAATGGGCATACGAGGCGAGTTCAATCGGGACTCCATCTACCGTAACACGCAACGTCCTCGTATCGATAGCCACTCACGCGCCGTACCCGTGCCCATCCGCGACCGGAGTCCTGAGCATACAAACAGCATCACCTGTCATGGTACGAATTAGTGGCGACCGTGCACGTACGCGCTAGCACGAGGTGCCGTGATACCTCCTCGCCGCGCTGCAAACATGCGCCCACACAATGACACATGGCATGAAGTCGTAATACCTCGCCACCGCCCCTCTGTCATAATGAGTGGTTGCGTCCTCGTACCCGCGGGCGTATTACTGTACACAAGCTACCAGCTACTGGCATGTGACGAAGGTACTGTACTGATCACTAGCGAGAATGTCATCTAAAAGCATCGCCGCCTGCCTCACCGCCGGCGAATCTAGGGTCTCTATGCCCACGCACCTCGAGGCAGTCCGCGCTCCGTGCTGAAAATCCTCATGCCACAGCTCGGCGATCGCAGCAAGACGCCGAACTCCAGCCAAAAGGATCGTGGAGTCTTGCGCGACATCAATCAGGCCTTCACGCGCCGCGCATGGACCGCCGCGAGGCTACGACTCGGCCTCGAGACGTCGCCGCTGCTCTCGGCGTGCGGCGGTCGTGCGCAGCAGCCAGGCGAGGTTCTCGTACACGACGAACGTGACGCACGTCCCGGGGAGCACGCGCACGAGGTTCGTGCCGAGTCCGCGGTAGAAGCCGCGGAAGCCCTCTTCTGCCCATGTTCTTTTGATGCATAGCGGGATGGTGGGGTATAGGTGGGCGGTCGCGTTGTTCTGGGCGTCGCGTCGCGCGGTGATCAGCATGACCTGCCAGAGCAGAATAGCTGGATCGACGTACTTGTATTCGGGATCGGACTACTTGGTAAGGGTATGTCGAGGCGAGGGCCGTGAGCTTGCTCGCCGCCGACATGATCGTATATGCAGTGTTCGACTGTACACATCGCTCAGCAGAAACCGCGCGGCACAGAAGCCGCCAAGACGCACCAGCTTGTCGTCCGCGGTGGTGTACTCCCTGCCGGCCTTCGCAAACTGCCGCTTCTTGCGCTCGAAGCCCCACCGCTTCATCTCCTCATACACCATGAACTGTATCGCGCCGTTGCTGACGCCGAAGAGCGCCAGGGTCGTGCCGCGGTACAGCCCGGCAAGTCCTTCGTTACGGTACACGGACGTCAGGCCGTCTGTGTCGGTGCCCCATCAGTTCCGTCAGGGCCGTGCTGCGCCAGCATGGTCTGCCACTCACGCCAGAGACTGCGGTACGCGGTCGGGTCCTTGGGCCGGGTTGTGAACATGCGCACCTTGACGACCCATATGGGATTTGTCATGATGGCGGTCACCGCGCCTGCGAAGAGCGATGGGTGTTAGCATGGCCAGCGGAGAAAGTGACGAAAGCCATGCGAACTCGCTTCCGCAGAACATAGGAGATATGCCCCAGGCGAGAGTTTGTAGTTTGGATCACCGCCAGAGGCCCGCTGTTTGAGCGAATGATAGCTGAGAAGTGCGGTCACAGAGAAGCCGTCAATGGCCCACGCACTTCCCAGAGATACGCAAGCACTCACAAGAGGAAGTATAGGCCCCAGCTGGACGCATTTCCGGCAATGTTGGCTCCGACACCTCTGTAGAGACCCTTCCACCCATCGCGCGCCTGTATCTCTTTTAATGACGACCATATGGCTTTGCCGACGCCGCCTTTGGGTTTATCGGTCGCTACCTGGAACTTGACCTTGAGGAGATCAAGCGGGTGCATGCACAGCACGGCGACGATGCCTGCGCCGAGCCCTGCGAATGCATGGTCCTTGACGCAAGCATGGTGTCAGTCCGACGCGAGTGATGCATGAAGAGGAATGCACGCACGATAGCTGACGTCGGAAAGAAGCTCGGCTGGCCTTGCTGCGGTTGGGACATCCACGCCCACTTGCTGCTGCCGTGCTGGTCGAGCAGACGATGAGTGCTTGCTGGAGAGCGTTGGGGACGACGACGACGCTGACTCGGCAGGGACGCGCCGGGCACCACTCGCGAATATAACTCCTGACGTTTATCTGGACGCGATAAGATAGACGCCCACTCTCGGCGCGCGCCTTTCGCGGAACGAGAGCCGCAGGCGGAGACGAGAGCGAGCCTCCGTGTCCGTGGATTCGTCCGCCAAATCTCGAGCACCGTACCGCCGCTGGAGCACTCGGACGCCGACGTGCTCGTCGGAGAAAACTAGGACCCTCCCAGTCTCACGTCCTCTGTGGTCCCCGGCTGCCAATTGCGCAGAGACACGTCTCCCTGACCTGGTGACAGACCCACAGCAAACGCCTACGCCTCGATTCCCGGCGACCATCGATGGGCGCAGTGCTTTTTGCGCTTTTTGGAATCCGAGCTTGATAAACATGTAATTCGACCGCAGGCGTTGTGTGTGTGGCAGCCACGCTGACATGGTCCTGGGCCGCTGCAGAGATCGCGTTCCCTTGTCTGGGGAGTAATCGATATAGCCTGAGATCCCTCCGATCCTCCACTGCATCTATAAAGCACATGCTCGCCCTTCTCTCAGGCGTGGCAGCATCCCTCCGAGCTCCACCCGCCCATATAAGACGTGCATTCCGTCTTTCGACCCGTCTAGCCTCGTCCTCCAGACCCTCCAGCATGCCTGCCTCTCCCACCCGCTGGGTTCCCAACCGGTACCCCCAGGCCCGCCGTTCCGACCACGTCGACGTGTACAAGAGCGAGGCCAAGGGCGAAGTGCGCGTGCACGACCCCTACCAATGGCTCGAACGGAATTCCGAGGAGACAGACCAGTGGACGACCGCTCAGGAACAGTACACGCGAGAGTATCTCGACCAGAATCCCGAGAGACAGGGTCTGGAGGACCAAATCCGGAAGAACATGGATTACGCCAGGGTAAGGACGCGTCCTTGACGCGTTCTGGCGCGTCGAGAGGATATCGATACTCACTGCAATCGCGTAGTTCTCTGCCCCAGCTCTGAAGGACGACGGCCGGTGGTACTGGTACTATAATAGCGGCCTCCAGGCGCAGTCGGGTAAGTGGTCTGTGATGACCATCGCACAGAGCTGTCGTGCGCTAACCGTCCACCGACCCTCCCGCAGTGCTCTATCGCTCTAAGGATAGCATATTACCAGACTTCTCTACAGGCGACGAACTCGGAGGCGAAGTGTTCTTCGACGTAGGTCTAACGGTCCAGGTCACGTGAGGCAGTTTCTGAGGTGTTTCATGTTCACAGCCCAACCTGCTTTCCTCCGATGGCACAGCGGCGCTCGCAGCAACGGCATTCGCTCGCTCCGGCAAGCACTTTGCTTACGGCATATCGCGTTCGGTGGGTGTCCCGGTAAGGCAACTCCCAGAGATGTTTACAGACTCCCCCGGTCTGCTCTAGGGCAGCGACTTTTTCACGATCTATGTCCGCCCCACGTCCGCCCCTCTCGCGGCCAAAGACGGCGGCAGTGCTTCCCATGACGATGACCGGCTTCCCGAGGAGATCCGCTATGTGAAGTTCTCTAGTATCTCGTGGACGCACGACTCGAAGGGATTCTTCTACCAGGTGGGCGCCGTCTGGTCACTTCCCAGGTCGACGGCCGCTCAGCGTCGTCCTATGCAATCTACTCTTGCTTCTTACAGAGGTTCCCTTCTCGAGAGTCCCATGGCTCGGCAGCAGACGATCTGGCAGGCACCGAAACGCAGAGCGACGAGAACGCGATGCTCTTCTATCACAAGCTCGGCACGCAGCAATGTACGTACGGTGCCTTGCTTCCTTTGGGGGTCCGAAATGCTTATTCACGACGAAATTGCCGCAATATATAGCCGACGACATCCTCGTCTACAAGGATGACGCTCATCCCCAATGGATGTGGGGGACCGAGGTGACCGAGCTCGACGGTCGTTACCTCCTCCTCTCGATCAGGCGGGACACTTCGCGAGTACGTGTAACACTCGTTTCAGGAGCCATCCGCCCGCTGACGGCGTCCTCACGTCATCTTACCGCAGAAAAACCTGCTATGGATCGCGGACTTACAGAAGGAGACCATCGGCCAGAACATGCAATGGGACAAGCTAATTGACGAATTCGAGGCAAACTATGAATAGTGAGTTCCTCGTTGGCGATGCGCGTCGCTTTCGTGACTCGCCTAGTCTGACACCTCTGACCCTTCTGCAGCATCGCGAATGACGGCACGAAGTTCTACTTCCTCACTAACAAAGATGCACCGATGTACAAACTGGTCGCTGTCGATATTGCCGACCCGGCGGACAAGCGCGTGTTCAAGGACGTCATTCCGGAAGACAAGAAGGCGCACCTGCAGGACGTCTGCGTAATCAACGGCGATTACGCTGCTGTTGTCTACAAGCGAAACGTGAATCCTATGCCTCGAAGCTACGCGTTCTTTTTGACTCATATCGCTGCGGATCCCAGGTCATCGACGAAATATACGTCTACCAATTGTCGACCGGCAAGCAGCTCAAGCGGCTCGCACCCGACTTTGTCGGCGCAGCGTCCGTGAACGGCCGTCGTAGCCAGCCGTTCTTCTTCGCCACCCTGACTGGTTTCACCAACCCCGGAATTGTCGCCCAGTATGACTTCGAAGAGAAAGATGAGGACAAGCGATGGAGCATCTACAGGTCGACCCTCGTAAGCGGCCTGGACCCAAACGACTTCTCGGCACAGCAGGTGGGCCCGCTGGCGACACTCACGCATGCGCGAACTAACGGCACTGTAGGTCTGGTATTCAAGCAAAGACGGTACCCGGGTCCCCATGTTCATCGTCCGGCACAAGGATACCCAGTTTGACGGCACGGCCCCCGCTCTCCAGTACGGTATGTGAACCGACTCTGAGCGCGTCTCTCTGCAGTCGCTGACACCTACGGGCAACTAGGCTATGGCGGCTTTACGATATCCGTGAACCCATTCTTCAGCCCCGCGATACTGACATGGATGCAAAAGTACGGCGCCATCCTCGCCGTGCCCAACATCCGCGGCGGTGGCGAGTTCGGGGAGGAGTGGCACCTCGCTGGTACCCGCGAGCGGAAGGTGTATAGCACCGCTGCGGCGTTCTCGGAACCTTGTCGCTGACAGGAAGCACGCAGGTTAACTGTTTCGACGACTTCATCGCCGCGACGTACGTCATTGTCATACCCGCCAACTCCGACGCCTGCTGATGCGTCTCTTCAGGCAATACCTTGTCGACAACAAGTACGCGGCGCGGGGCAAGGTTGCCATAAACGGCGGGTCAAACGGCGGTAGGCGCTCCCCGATTGCCTCGTACAATCGGCTGCTGATTGTTGTGTATCTGTTTGCCTCATGCATTCTGGCGTCAGGCCTCCTCGTTGCAGCGTGCGTTAACCGCGCCCCTGAGGGTCTTCTAGGCGCCGCGGTTGCCGATGTGGGCGTCCTGGACCTCCTGAAGGTACCTGATGGCACTAATGTCCTAGCTGAAGTCCGATGTACTGATGCACGCTGATGTGCCTAGTTTGCAGACTTCACTATCGGTAAGCTCCTGTCATGCGGATATCTGACGGTCGCCTGTGTCCTCAGAACTCTTCTGCAGGTCGGGCGTGGACATCCGACTATGGCGATCCGCACGACCCGCACGACTTCGACTTTATCTATCCTATCTCGCCTTTGCACAACATCCCGACGGAGAAGACGTTACCGCCATTCATGCTGACGACCGCAGACCGTACGTCTCTCCTTCTGGCCGTCTGGGAAGAAACTTATACGTCCGAACGCGACAGATGACGATCGTGTAGTGCCGCTGCACTCCTTCAAGCACGCAGCCACCCTGCAGTACCTGCACCCTAACAACCCCCATCCGCTCGTCATCCGCATAGACAAGAAGGCCGGACATGGTGCAGGCAAGTCTACGGAGATGCGGTATGTAGCGTCTCGTCTCCCCTCTCGCCATATGATGACGCCTTGTATTTCAGCATTCGGGAGTACGCCGACAAGTATGGCTTCATCTCGCAGTCGCTCGGGCTCAAAGCCAGGGACGCCTGAGAACTCACCTGTGCTAGCGACGGCCGGTTACTCAGCTTGCTGTGATGCTTTATTACGGGATATCGATACCTCTTTGTGAAACGGACTGCCGCAATCGTAATGTTCTCGCTTCCATTTCGATGTTGCTAGATCCATGATGAAGTCATCCATGCGAGCCCTATCGCTGCCAGAACCGGATGTACGTACGGTCGATGACTTCGTCTGTTCAGTCTACAAGTCGACTCACTTGTTGTCTCCGCGCTGCAGGCTACTCTCGTGACAGTTCACACTTACAGATCCCGTACTCTCATTTGGTGTATCCTTGCAAGGAACTAGGGCGTGCGGCAATTCTGCGCCTACCGCACTTCATTCTCCTTCGCATCCTATACTCAATCACTGTCTTCCCCGGACGTCGATTCAATATGAAGGTTAGTCGTGTTAATTCTGAGGCCCTCCAGGCGATGGACGTTGATATTGGTGGTCATAGCCGACGAGGGACTGCTGACGCGGCAAGACCCAAGGCTTACTATGCAGACTTCAAGTTTGACGTCTGCTCTAGTCGAAGTCCCGAGCTTTTGGTAGGTGATGAGCATCCGGATTTAGAGCACGCACCGCGTGGTAAGCGTGGGTCTTCTCTGCGTGCTGGAACCCGGACGCTCGAAAGTCACCGTGAGTGGGAAAGCCTCGTGCCGTATCACCCAAAGGTGCTCGGACGTCATGTCTCGTACCAGCGGCCGGACTCTGGTCCAGATCTTTAGAGGTTGGCCGACATACCTCATAGTCATGAAGGCAGTCCTTACAATTGGATCTGTGTCACCTGGACGACCGCTCCAAACTTGTGTGCGTCCAACTGTCAGGGAATTGTCGACCGGCTGACCTGGGGCAAACGCAATTGGATGTGAGTGGTCATCATTGGGCATTCCGAGGCAACCGACACTCACGCACGCCTCGTCATTCCTATGACAGTTTGTGCGATCTGGCCGCACCCGGTCGCACGGCGAACCGGATGGTTGAACGACAGGCAGTTCTCACAGATTCTGTTCCTCCGTCCGCCCGACGACTTCGGCCTTGAAGTGATGTCCATACTGGGATACAAGACGCCTTCATGGTGGCTGCACAGCTTTCTGGCCTCGCTGTCGGATCTCGTCCCGCGCCGTGTGCGAATCTGCACGCAACGGAGCAGCGTCTCACCCGGGAGGCCCAGCGCTGGGACCATCTTGTCTGCCAACGCGATGTGAAAGCCACTCATCCGCTCTCACCAGCTCTGTGCGCCTCTGCATCACCCGTCCCTTCAAGATCCGTCTCTGACCAACCCTCTAATGGTTTACCCACAGGTCACTCCGCAACCATGACCGCGAGTGTTATATCGGCATATTGCAGCTCGTGTTGCTGCGGTGTTCCGACGGAAGGTGATGTTAGTCACCGTATTCAGTCGCCAAGAGGTCAGCGTGAGTAAACAGCTTTAAGCGGACATGTAGTGCCAACGGGCGAGGCTCCCCGTTTGCATGAGCAGAGAACACAGATGACGGCGACAGTGCTCCACAGGATCGCCGGTCGATGCGAGGGTTGCTGTTGCTGGCCTTTTCCCACCTAGTGCATTCTATCTCCTTCACGATGACAAAGCATATACCTGCGACCGCAGTGTTGCCGCGCAGAGGCGAAGATTCGTGATCAATCGGTGCGCCTCGCTCCTTCAACATCGCTCAACTACAGTATTTGCACCACGCATGGTCTGAATATCTTAGTGAGCAGCGCTACGGATGGGCTTGTGGCAAATGTTAACATCGGGCGAATAGTGGGCTCGGAGATGGATCACTGCGTCTCACTCAGGCACGGAAAAGCGTACGATCTGAACAGTCGCGTAACTGAAGAGTTCCAAATCTCGTCCGCCGACATCATCGCTCGCCTCGGTATGCACCGCGGTCATGCGCGCCGTCACAGTGCTTCCTGGGCCGATGCTTCCGCACGCATCTAGTAATACGCTGACTCTGCAGCAGTGCTATCCCCGCTCGAGGCCTTTCTCGTGACGCGACCGCATTCACAGAGTTGGAGGCTCCCTGGGAGCTAGCCGGCTGCTTCTCACGTTCGCAGCCATGCTTACCTTCGCAGCTGTACTATAAGAATACGCTGCCCTCTGTCTGTCAGGACACATTCGTGCTCACCAAGTGCGCTCTGTCGACGCCGGAAGACTCGCTCCCAAGCACCTCCTGTTATGCCGAGGTTCAAGGTCGCAATTGTGTACGTCGTTGTACCTCCAGGTATGTTCATGAGCCATGGAAGTACTGATGACCACTGCGTATCATCCTAGGGGTGCCGGACTGTGCGGTCTTCTGCTGGCTCTTGCCCTCCAGAAGTACGCGCCGGATGTCGAATTCGAGATCTACGAGGCGGCCGCGCAACTGACACAGGCCGGAGTGGGGATTGGGATACAACCGCGGACCTGGTTCGTCTTGAAGGAACTCGGGCTCGAAGCCGCTTTACTCAACATCGCTGGGAACGGCGAGAAGCCGAGTACGTAGCAAGACATTCAAAGCCTCATGCCGTGTGCCTAGCTCACGGGAGGTCCCGTCTAGGGCTTTCCATCATGTACCGGAAATCTGACCAGCGCAAAGGGTTGACGTTCAGCGATGTCGATCAAGCAGGTGCGCGTTGGTTTCCCATTGAGTACAGCTTGCCCATAACAGGAGGTCATTACCCAGAGGAGTCCTTCACGTTCCATAGAGGAGAGCTGCAGAAGGTCTTCATAGATCATCTCCGCTCTCCCGAGCAAATCCGCTTGGGAAAGCGCTTTGTATCCTATACCGAACGTGCGGACTTCCCCGGGAAGATAGAGGTCCGCTTTCAAGACGGTAGCACGACGACATGCGACCTCCTAGTCGGATGCGACGGCATCAAGTCTGGTGTGCGAGCGGCAATGTTCACACGACTTGCAGATGCCGCAAGCGCCGCAGGTCGCGATGGCGAAGCAGAGGTGCTGAGGTCGTATATTCCGGCTGTCTTCTCTGGAAGTTGTGCATACCGAGGTGTCATTCATCGCAAGGAGGAGCCTGGCGACGAGGACAAGCCGCAACCGTTGAACAGGGCCAATATGCTTTTGGTACGCATCTGTCTAACCACCCTATATGGACAAGACGATGCTCATATCTTCTGCAGTACTGCGGCAAGAACAGGGTCGGTGATCGCGCTTTACTGGCTGGGGTCGTGACTGACCATGGCAATCACTCCGTAGCACCTGGTGGCATACCCTATCCAACGGGGTCGCGCTCTCAATGTAGCGGCCGTCGTCACCAAACCAGAGCTACGAGGGACGATCTATGCCGGTCCTTGGACAGCCAATGTCCCTGCGGAAGAGGTCGTGAAGGAGTATGTTGGGTGGGAGCCGGAAGTGGAGGATATAGTGCAGGTACAACACGCCTCACCACTGGAATGCGTCAACTTCCGTCGAGAGCGTGGCTGAGCAACACCATTTGTGGCAGAACATGGGTAGTTGGAGCAAATGGGCGATCAACATGGTCAAGAAGCTGCCGACGTTCGTTGATGGACGTGTTGCCCTGGTCGGAGATGCGGTGAGCCATTCGATCTCCGTCGATGGCGATGCTCGATGTACGCAGAAAACTGATGCACATGTTCAACCAGGCCCATGCCATGACCCCGCATCAGGGCGCAGGTGCAGGCCAGGGATTTGAGGTACGTCCTGCAAACAACTCGGACTCAGTCGTCTAATATCATCGCAATTTAGGACGTCATCATGCTCGGGTTACTTCTGGGTCGTGCCAATGTCACCCACAAGACCATCCCTGTCGCGCTCAAAATATACGATGAAACGAGAAGACCCGTCGCTCAGAACGTCGCCGCCCTGTCGCTGAAGAGTGGGCACCTACATTCATTCATAGGCCCGGAATTCGCTACGGTGACTCCTGAGATGAGTGCTGCAGGGGAGGGCCTTACACTCGAGCAGCTGAAGAAGGTCGGGGAGCGTATCGAGGGTTTGCTGGCATGGCGAAAGGGGACTACTGTCATGGACGACTGCCAGAGTGCCATACGCAAGCTTCGCGAGCAGCTTGCAAATACCCTGGTGCCCTCCGTCAATCTATAGGTCAACGTTCTCTGTCAGCGCACGGGCTGTAATGGTACCTGTCCATCGCTGGTGCTATGTGCTTCTCTCGACAATATGATTCAGTTTCCCCTGTCTCGTGTATGTTGCATATGTTGTATACAAGCGGCTAACAAGCCAAGTCGCCAACCCGAGGACGCGGCCTAACTACTTAAGCCCGAGCAGACTCACATGTGCAGTGCGCGCTTGACAACCACAGTTGACCGGCCCAATTGTCCCACCCCTTTGCTTCCGGGGTATGAACTCTCAAATCGCGTATGCGACATCGTGCATATAGCTGTTGCTGTAGTTGCAGAATCTGACAGTTGGTACAGTATCTGTACGAGCCTGTACTATCTTCAATCAGGCAAGATGTCTGAAGCGCCCATACACGGGCACCCATACAGCAGCTTTGCCCGCGCCTGTTCCTTCACATTCTCCCACTACGATCTGTCGGCCTCTTAGAATGCATCAACTGGCCGCACACATCTGAGACGGTAGCACCACGAAGATTGCCGTCTTGCGCTATACCGGAGGAAGATGAATATTGGAGCGTGCATGGGCGTAGCGTCTCGCGTCGCGCGGTATGTCATGCATCATCAAGGAAAGCCTGCCTATTCACATACTATAGCTGTACCTGCACTGTAGGCAAGCACGTGCCTAGATGGTCTCATATCTCCTCTCGACCTCATCCAGTTCGCGCGCTGTCCGTGGGCAGTCGTGACCTCCCACCACACACGTCCGTTGCGTCGTCCGCACCGGCCTCGTCGAAGTCCACTCGCGCCCTGCCAGATCAGCAACTCCGTACTTCACAACCGCCGAAGGAGGGCAAATCCGTCAAGGAGCTCCGAAAGCCTCGCAACGAGGAGATCAAGTACTCCGTTGTCCGCCTCGCGGACCCGAAGACAGGCGCGCTCGAACCCCCCGCGCCTCTCCGCCAGATCTTGTCCCGCATCGACCGCAAGCAGCAGTTTCTAGAGCTGGTGACAGATAAGCCAGAGCCTGTCGTCAGGATCTTTGACAAGAAGCTGCTGTACGACAGGGAGAAGGCGAAGAAGCTCATACAGGCGAATAAAAGGCCGCCGGAGGAGAAAGAGGTGCAACTTACATGGGGCGTAGCCTCCGGGGACATGCAGTTCAAGCTTAGAAAGGTCCTCGCGGAACTTGAGGAGGGCAACCGCGTCAACCTCGTCATCGCACCCAAAAAAGGCCAGAAGCTGCCGAGTCCAGCGGAGCAGGAGAAGCTGATACAGGAAGTGCTGTCCTTCGTGGCTGATGTTGCAAAGGAGCGCAAGGAGCGCACCGTACAGAAGCAAGCCGTCGCGATTTTCCTCGAGTCCATTCGGCCGAAGAGAACAGTGGAGTTGCGATGGACGTACAGCGACAACGATTCCTGGGAGGGACTGAGGGCCGTCGAATCTGCCCTACGAAGCGGCGAACGCGTCGAAGCTATCTTCGTCTTGCCCCCACCACCGAAGAAGGAAAAGAATGGACATGTCGATGCGAGCGCTGCCAAAGCGGTAGAGCCGGTTGTCGTGCAGGAGCGAGTCGAACGGACATTGCAGAAACTGGCTGAGGTAGGGAGGGAGTGGAAGCCGCGGGACGTCCGGAAGGCTATCATCGTTGCCCATCTAGAAGGCGCATCGCCAGCATAATCACTGTAGAGACAGTATACATACCACTCTGCATAATCCCAGGAGTAGGCGCGCACATCGCTCGCCTGCAGCTGAGAGATCAAGCGCAACTGGCTAAACCGCAACGTCATACTGTATTACCCGTACTTTTGTCTCCGTCTGCCCGTCGATGAGATTACATGCGCCTACTTATGATACAGTCTGTGCAGCCCCCTTTCACATGCCTCTCCTCTTGCGCTTGAGCGTAGTGCGCCAAACTGGTAAACCTCTCGTCTTGAAGACGGGTACCGCTTGCACCTTGAGGGCCCTCTTCGGCGTCGGGGGGTACGCATACGGCCGCCGTAACAAGCGTCTCCGCGGGTACACCGCGGTAACCGACGCAGAGTCCCATTTCCCAACCAGCAGATGACGGTATGCGAGCGGGACGTCGAAGCCTGTCGCGACCATCGCCCTCAAAATCTTGTCCAGCATCGGCGACCACTGCGGCGACGGCCTTCCTGTCCGCTCATACTCCCTCATCGACACGCGTAGCCGTCGATGCCAATAGGCGGGTTGGCGGCGGCGTCTGCTCATTCGCTCCGGGCGAGGTCCGAAAAGCTTCAGGGCGGAATTGAAGAACCGTGCGTCCGGCTTCACCTGGTATCCCAACTGGGGCGATCCCTGATACGGTGTGCGAAGGGGCTTGACCCGGGAGTTGTGGATGAGGCTGTCGAATAGGGAGCGGCCCCCAGACATCATGGAGCGATAGAGCAGGAGTGCGTTTCGCCTACTCCGCTGAGGCTTGGTCAAAGTGCGGCGCCTCTTCTCATACTCGTTGAGCATATGCACGAACTGAGCGTAACCGTGGCTGACATGGCGGAGCCGCGTCCTGGGCTTCCAATCTATACGCTGCTGCAAGAGCATCGTGCCAGCGTACCGGTCACGCAGCTTGGAGGGAGGGACCTTCAAATGGGCGATACGAGCGTAGGCCTGCATCATCGCCGTGTATGCGTGCACCGTCAGACGCCATGGCGAGATGCCCGGGGCGAAATCAGGTATGTGGCTGGCGCGCTCGGCGTGCTGTGCGAGGATGAACACGCGTTCGGCAAGTCCGACCTCGCCCGCCTTCGCGAGCGCATTGATGAAAGTCGCATAGATGTATGGTCCGCGAGCCACCGCCCGTTTCATGGCCTGAACTCGATCGGTGAATGGCAACGAAAGAGGGTGTAGAGTGCCCGTTGCGGGGTGGTCGATGATGGTGAGTTCGGGGAGCATCCGGAACAGCTTGGCCGCAACGACGCCCGGTTTTCCTATCGCTGTCAAGTGGCTTACGGAGCTGGTGAGCGTGTAGTTATCCCGCTTGATTCTGAGATGAGGTGCGAGGCCGGGGTCGGGCAAGGACAACTTTTCCTCCTCGAGCCGTCGTAGTGCGGTACCGATTTCATCCTCGTCCTCTGGGGCCAGCGAACCGTCTTGCTCGCGAGAATCCTCGTTGCGTGACCCTACGCGGTGCTCGGAATGGCTTGCGACAGGGTGGAGCTGCGGCCTTGCGTTTCCGGCGACAGGTGCGGATTCCTCGACAGGTGGTCGCCGCTCTGCCACAGCTTGAGCCTGGAGACCAAAGCGCCCGAGACGGAGCGTTGCGAGTGCCTCTCGACTGAGAGACACTTGGCGCAGCAAAGTGGCGGAGCGCAACAAAATGTTGTATGTGACCACGTCTGGCGACAAAGGCGGATCGCGGACGACGCACATGTGCTGGAGCACTGTGGAAGCCATCTTAGGGGAGAGGCGATGTCGCAGCGCATAGGTGAGCAGCGCATTGTATGATCTCCTGGATAGGAGCGGCGCAGGGCGGGAAGCGCCCTCCTGGGACAAGGAGTCGACGAGGCGCTTGAGCACTCCGTGGATGTACTCGTATGCCGGGACTCGGACGACCTTGCCGTCTCGAAGAATCCATACATGCGCTCGGGTCTTCGGACAGTTGTACATTGCTGCGATGAGGCCAGAGACGCGGGAATGACCGATTTGACCAGTGTCCAAGAGCATCGCAAAGATGGCCAAAGTCTGCAAGGACTGAGAGGCCGCAGAATCTGTGCCTGGATCGCGAGTCGAGTTGACGGCTTTGAGAATCTTGTGCATGATCCTCGGGTCGGGGAACGGGGCATCCGCGAGAGTAGCACGGGAAGGCAGAGGCACACGTAAGGTTTCGTGAGTGATGTAGTTCGGGCCCCCAGGGTCTTCATTAGACACAGTGGCCTTCCATCGGACCTCAAAATCCTTGAGAAGGAGCACAAAGAGAAGAGATGCGACCAGAATCTCTCCTTGCATGATGAGGGTCTCAATGAGTACCCGATGCATTCGCTCCGTCCGCCGCTGGCCAAAGGTGCGTGCGGCTTGGTATAGCTCGAGGGCTGCGCGGGCGGAACTATCCGCTACACGTCCACGTCGCAGCTGCAGGACTGTGTGGTTGTCGATCGAGGGCTTCTGAGGGAGAAAACGGGCGAATGGACCGAGTTTGGGCAATGGTGAGGTTGGAGAGATGAGAGAGGAGATAGTGGCCTCCAGCGTCCGAGTATGGATTGGGATCCCGGAGCGCATCATGAGTTTGGCATAGATCGCGGCCTTCCTAGTGTAGCCCCCGCGTATGAGGCCATGTAAGAAGGCGTGCGCCGCGAGTCGGGGGGAGACAGCACAGCCAAAGTCGATGGGTTGAAGCTGGGACTGCTTGGACCCACTATCGAGCGGGCCCTGCAGGACAGAGTGACACGCGGAGTTGACCACGTACAGGGCATCTCCGTAATTCCCGTCTTGGATGGAGAGACGGACAGCCTGCGCGGCGGCACGGGAGACCTGAGCAGCGGATAGTCGTGCAGTTGTGGAACGGATAGAAGAGGCTACGGAGCTAGCATTTTTAGGATCTCCGTCGGTCTGAACGGTAGCGGCAGCAGCAGTGGCAAGACCTCGAAAGCCGCGTAGCTGAGGGGAAAGTCCCCCGCTCGGGCTTGTGCAGCGACCCGCGTGCGCGGTCAACTGCGAGCGTGGGCAGCACCTTGCTTGTCGACCAAAGAAGAACTTGGCTTGGACGCCGTGCAGAATAGAGCTGGCCCTCGTCGACCAGTTACATGGCATGTGTCTCGCATACTGCCATAGGTGGTCAACACCTTCGGATGTACGCGTCTGCTCAGCAAGTATATACTTACCAGGGCAGCCTCTAAGCTCTGAGGCGAGGCGTGGACCTCTAAGCAAACCGCCTCCTGAGAATTGACAGGACTCGAGGGTGGGTCTGAAGCAAAGGCGCGTTTGGCGACGTTGTGGACGGACTGCCAGGCGCCTCCGGTGGTCACTGCCAGGCCAGGCTCGTCGAGACGCGTCAATTCATTGAATTTTGGAAACATGTCCAAAACTGGACATATCCGCACAAAACCCAACGGAACGTTCGCTTCAGTGTTGACCTGCTCTCAGTTCTCTGGCTCGCTCTGGCCAGCAGCAATTTCAGTCTTTTATCGCGGTCTAGCGGATTAGCGGAGCATTATTGCCTGCTCAAGAACGCCTGTCTTACAACCACCGCTCGTGCGACGTCTCCCAACGCACGACTCAACACCCAACAATGAGCTACCACGGACGCAGACGGCATCCTCGAGGTAAGTCGCCCATATCATGGTGGAGCGTGGACGACGTTCAGAGACCATGTGAGCAGATGAACACGAGCGACGTGAAACGTATGAAACGCCAGAGCAGAAGCTGAGGAAGAACATCATCCATTATGGCGAAGTGGTACGTCCATCTCTTTGCTCGTCTGGAAGTACAGATCCGAATTCCACTCTCAAACCCAGGACCCGGTGAAAGAGTTGCCTCGCCTTGCTGACCAGATCTTTGAGCACACGCCCGCTAACGTCCCTGCCGTGGCAGAGGGCTTCCGGATAGGGTGCGTATTGCGCCTTCTTCTGCCATCCTCTTAGCTTATACCAGTGCAGTGTGACCGAGCAGCCATACAAGATCCCTTACTATGCTGCGCTATTGCGTCTCCTGCATGATCGTCCCACTCCTGATGCCGCCCCCGGGAGCCCCTCCATTGGCAGGCAAGTTCTCGAAGACTTCTGGAAGGGCTTCCAAGCCTTTTTGGACAAGCAAGCGTGGAGGGAGACACGGCTATGCGTATGTTTCGGCTCCTCACGCTATCGTGGATCATACTTATTCCCATGCTAGGTTCACTTCTTCGCTCACTTGACGGTTGCGCGAGTGATTTCCGTACAATCTATGTACGAACTCCTGAAGTCCTTCACAGCCGTCCTAGACGAATTCGGCGTGTCTCACGGTCGAGCAGCCAAGGCCGGACTTTGCGCTGCTGAGGGGCTCATGATTGTTCGTCTTCTCACCGGTCTTGTCTCGATGAGATACTGAACTCTATTCAGGCGGGGCCTGCCATAAAGCAAGATCCTTCATTGGACGTGTCAGATATCATCAACGCGCTGCAAACCTACATCGACTCTACCAGAGACGCGAAAACATTGGTCCAGCCTGTGGTTCAGCTCTTTACCGACACTCCTATCCTGGAGCATGCCGAAGAGGTACCTATATACGCACCTCTGATGGCCGTTTTCTAACCCAGTCTGCTGTCCACAGTGGCTGGATTGCGCGCTCGCAGCATTGCAAACGCTCAATGGCTCTGATTTTTCGCAAACCGCCGACAGCTATCCCCAGCCATACATGGCCTCCCCGCCGTGGACAGAGGAGCCATTCAACTTGCCCGGCGTTCTGGTACCCCCAGAGGTCATCGAGCTTGATGGGCTTACCACAGAATCAGGCGAAGACGCGCAACCTAAAAAGGAGGAGTGGCCCCAGTGCTACGTTCGCCTCTTTGAGAACGACGTGAGTATCTCTCTTAACCCAAGTCGAATTCTCACTGATGCGCTATGTAGCTCACGCCAGACCCTACGACACCCATTGGCTTTGCCATCCGCTCTACACTCATCGACATCATTGACATTTTCGAAGTGAACCGCAAGGATTGCGCCCGCCTTCTTTTGGAATTCCCGAAGTGGACACTCTCAGGTACCTTCAAGCCCCGCCCAGGTGCTCCGCCAGAGACACCCGTGGAAGGAAAGGACTGGCAACTTGAGAGCACGATCCTTGAGGTGAGCAACGACATGCGATGTGAGTATCAGGATCACTCACCGTCTGTCCGCAGACGATTCTCGGCGCTACCTTCATGCTCCCGGAGTCTACGTACAAGGCCATCTACTACATCGCTCTGATAACCGAGCTGTGCAAGTCTTCTCCGCAAACCGTCGGTCCTGCTGTTGGCAAATCCATTCGCCGGCTATATGCGTTGCTTGCAGACGGTCTTGATGTCGAGGTCGCCCACCGTTTCGCGGAGTGGTTCGCGGTCCATATGAGCAACTTCGGCTTCCAGTGGGTTTGGAAGGAATGGTAGGGTATCTACTCCGTCGTGAACCGAACCACCTGATTTAGCTGGGATGCAGGATCCCCGACCTGGTCCTTGTTTCTCAACATCCCAAACGTTCATTCATGCGCCGGGCGGTCGAGTTCGAGATTCGCCTCTCCTACCACGACCGTATTATGCGCATACTCCCCGATGCGATGAGAGAACCGGAAACTCAGGTCATCTCTGCCGAGGCCCCGGGGCCAGACTACGAGTATGATGAACCCAGTCTGTGTCTCTTCCTATCCGGATTGAGCGTCTTGCTGATATATATACCGCAGCGAACCCATACCATGAGCCTGCCCAGTCCGTTCTCGAGCTTCTGCGAGGGCGGGCAAAGCCCGAAGATGTGATGGCACACCTCGAGACGCTCCGTAACAGTCTAATGGAGACCGCCCCGGACGTCGATGCCGTCCTGCGCTCCATCACAGTGCAGTCGCTCCTGCATATCGGCTCGCGTTCGTTCTCGCACTTCCTGAATGCGATCGAGCGATACCTCCCTCTCTTGCGCAACCTCGCGGCCGGCCAAATTTCCTCTGGCGGCAACGCGAACAAGGAGGCTCGGACGCACATCATGAGCGCGGTAGCGAAGTTCTGGAAGAACAGTCGCCATATGATCTCCATCGTATTCGACAAGCTCATGCAGTACCAGATCGTCGACCCCACGGACGTCGTCGGCTGGACGTTCACGCACTGCACCCTCGTCACCGAGGGCAAGTACAAGGCGACTTTCAACGCTTTCCAGTGGGACTTGTTGAAGTTGGCTTTGGACAAAGCCAACGGTCGTGTGATGGTGCAGAGACGCAAGGTAGCCGTCCTCAGGAAAGAGGCGGACGATAAGGCGGCAAAAGCTATCGCAGGTGAAAGCGCGACTATGGAGGTGGACACGGACGCGAGACCAGGTATTGACTAAGTCACGACGAACGGTGTTCTCCTACTTACGCCGTCCATAGACGTAATCCCTGCCGGAGAGTCTCCTCAGCTCACATCCGCCATCAAAGCTTTCACCGTCCTCACTCGGGAGCAGAAGTCCGCGCTCGCTCGGACGCTCGACGGCTTCGTCGACTATCTTGCCATCGAAGGGGCGAGCCACAAGGTGCGGGAAGTCATCACCGAGCATGCGTGGCACAACCGCGCAAACTGGGAAGACGACGACTGGGAGTCTTGGGAGACCTGGTGCTGGTACCGCCACTGGGGCCGGACGGTGGGCGCTTTTCGTCCTCTTGTTCCCCGGGTCTGCGGAGATCTGACTCGCGTCCTCCGTGTAGTACTCACCCTACCTCCGCAACTACATGAACACCATTGGCACGGTCGCATTCGCCAAGGTTCCAAGCCAGCCGGACCCTGCGGTGGAACTGTTCCGGAAGACGTGGAACATCGCCACGGGCCAGGAGGTGTGAGTGCCGCTCTATACAGCCGTAGCCTACCCGTTCCTGCCCAACCTTCTGCTCCCTACCTACCTCTTATCTGATGTCGTACCCTTATCGCCTCTTACCTCTTCGTCTTCGTCTCTCTGTGCGCTTGAGCTCGGTTCGATGATCTTGCTGTTCTTCCATTGCTATGCACGCGTGCCGCCCCCCAATGCCAAAAAACGCTGCCGGTGCCAAATCCCATAATGCCCACATCGCTTCGCTCGCGTATCACGACACGGCGGCCTGGACCGACTCGCACAGATGGATGCTGTTCCCTCTCGCGCTCTCGTTGGCCATGCCGGAACCCAAGGGCGTACCGGTCCCGCTAGGCGACTCCCTCGGCCTGTTCGTGGCGATGCTCCCATTCGTCTGGTAGTCTCTTAGATCTCAGTGCTGGGGCGCACGCTCGGCGCCCAATGCAAATGGCTAAGAGGGGCCATGAATGGGCGCGCCTTGCACTGCACGTCACCCCTGCGCGCGCGCCCTAGGACCCTTCACGACCGCCGCTGGATGCGGAGGTTCAGGCGGAGCAATCGCGGTGGCCGCCACCGACGTCACGAATTCCTTCTACGACCCTTCACGACTTCTTTCCCATCATCATGCACGACCGTGCAGGACGACCTGGACTTGCATGGTTACCACCATCGTGGCACTGCATTCGTGCGGGGATGTGGCCACAGGTGCGCGGGTGGAGATGTGGGTATGTGGACTGCCGTCATTGGAAAGTCGGCACCCATATATACCACCAGGACGCCTGGCGATGCGTGCTTTCACCCTACCTGCGCGCATCTCGTGCTGACTGCTATCCAGCGGCATCGTTTCCAGATCGCGCTGCACTACGTGCCTCGCCCATTTATTTATCTCGTCCCTACCACACGCGTGCTCCTTCCATAGCTTTCATGCTGGCCCGTCCAGAAACTATAGCTATCCTCTTCCACCCTGTAGTGCGCAAATTCTCCGTGTTATATCTGATGTACTAATAGTTAGCTCTTGCCTCGCTCTTGCTTTCTCGAGATCGCTTCGTCGTAGTTTTCATTCTGCTCTGCATCCCTCTTCGTCGCTATCGTTCTATCTATGCTTGTACAACAGTCCCGTTCCTTGTATATAGTGCACCTACTGCTGTATGACCCTGAATACATACATACCGTCTAGATCTCGCCCCCCAGCCCAGCTCCGAACCTCGACGCTCTCGCCTAATCAATCCTTCTTGACCTTCTCCCCGCCGCCGGCCGGCGCCCTCCTCGACCCGACCGCATACCCCACCGTGCCCGCGAACACCATCGCCGCGCCCGCCCACACGCCGCTCGCGACCGCGGCGCGGCCCGGGCGAAAGAGCACGACGCTCAGCACGAGCGACGCCGCCTTGCGCACGACGAGCAGGAGCGTGACCGCGAGCGCGGACACGCCGCGCCCCGTGAGCCGGTGCACGCCCGCGGCGCACACGAGCGCGGTCGTCGCCGTGAGCGCGAGCGCGAGGTGCGCCGCCGAGACGGGCAGGCGCACGTCGATCTCCGCGTCCTGCCCTGAAAGTCCGTTTGGGGCGGAGAGGAGGGGCCGGGAGAGCCCGAATGGCGGGTAGAGCGTCAGCGCGCTGGAAACGGAGGAGAGCGCGCGAGCGACGGATGGGGGGAGGAGGAGGTGGGGAGGGAGGCGCGCGTGGAGGTGCAAGGGCGGGCTGGCGCGGAGGGCGCGCAGCTGCGCGGCGAGGTCGTGCCGGACGAAGAGGAACATGGGGAGGGAGAGGAAGTGGAGGTAGAACATGCTCTCCTGCCACGGCTCGACGCGGTCCTGCCGCGGTCCTGCCTCTTCCCCTGTTGTCGCGGCGGCCTTCGCGTGGGCAGGCCGTGCCGGTACAGCGGTCCTCGCGTGCCCGTTCGTCGTGTCCGCCGTCCCGTTCCCTACCGCGGGCGGCCGGGGCGCTGTTGCGGCAGGCGCGCGCACGTACCGCGCGTACGTCCAGTCCTGCACGATCCCGAGGAGGCCGGAGAGCACGAGCGCGAGCGCGAGCAGCGCGATGCCCGTCGCGTAGCGCCACTGCTCCTGCGACACGCGGCGCGCATCCGTACGCGACTCCGAGAGGGCGCGACCGGGCGCGGAGGCGGAGAGCGTCGTGAGGACGACTCCTGCGGTGACGAGCAGGACGGAGAGGACCTGCGTCGTGTTATACCTGCGCACAGAGGCCGAGTCAACACTCGCGGCCCCTCGTATATAGGGCCCCATAGTCAGGGCGGCGTCGCGCACCGACGCACCACCACCGCGAAAGAGAGAGACGGAGCGACTCACCGCTTGCCGGCCAAGAGCCAGCCCATGAGCATGCTAACGACCAGCCCGCCGCTCCTGAAGATGATATGCACGGGCATGGGGATGCTATACGCGAACGCGGCGTTGTTGAGGAGCGAGAGCGCGTAGAAGAGCGCGACCTGGGCGAGGTACGGCGCGAGGGGCGTCGTGCGCGGGCGCAGGCGGGGAACGGGCAGGGCGATGCGGGGGCAGGGCCGCCAGGCGCGGAAGGAGAGGAAGCGGGGCAGGCCGTGCAGGGAGATGAGGACGAACTGGGCAAAGGTGATGAGCGAGCCCGAGCGGGGGTGGGTGCGGGTGAGGTGCTCGAGCGTGAGCGCGTTGCTATCGTCCGGGAGAGCGGTCGCATGGTCAGTGGAAGAGAGAGAGAGAGTGCTAGGGACGGACGGACCTGCAGCAACCGCCGAAGATGAGACCGAGCGTCGTGGCCCAGTCCGGGACGACGGCGAGGGTGAGGCCGCGCAGGAGTTGGGTGGTGCCCATCTGGTCGAGGTGTCGGCAGTGGGCTGGGAACAGAGTGGCTGCAGCGAGGATATATATGTTGCTGTATGGCGCAGCAGGGCATCGTGCCAGGCTGGGCTGCAGTGGCCAACGCACGACACGCAGCACGCCCGCCACCACGTCCGCGTTACGTCACGCGTCTAGTATACACCCTCCGACGCGACCCAAGTTGTCTCCTACGGAGCACATGGCAGCGATACAAACATGCATTGTACAGTGCTACAGATACATGCGTCCGTATATACAGGGTATCGTCTACAGCAGTCGGGTATGCCCCCACGACCCGGCCCAACGTCTGAGGGCCTACTATGGCTACAAGCAACGCCCACCATGCAGAGTCCGTGCCGGCGGAGAAGGTAGGTATGGAGGGAGGGGAGGAGTAGTGATGTGCGCGAAGGAAGTAGGTCAAGTGTCCGTTGGCCGCAGTCGCGCGAGGAAAAAGGTACGAAGTGAAAGAAGAAACGAAAGCGCGCGGCGGTACTAGAAATGAAGTGTCCGTCGAAACATACGGTAAGGATGTAAAATAGGCTGTGGGGTGAAAAGAAGCAAAAAGTATAGGAGGTGTGTAAGGTAGGTTGTCCAGCAAGATCCTCGAAAAGGAACTGAAGAGAAGCGTCCGAGTATAGAACAAAACAAGACGAAGCAAAGCGAAAATGTCCAAGTCCCACCAAAAGAGACCCCCAGAAAATGTTCGTATCGAGGAACGGCAGCATGCCAGTAATGTCTTCGCATGCATCTCATGTCATCATCATATCCCGTGTCGTCCTAGTCCTCCGAGTCGGCCCTCGCCACAGACAGCGCAGAGATCATACGTCCAGCACCTGCTGCGACTGCGTCTGGTTCCGGAACAACGCAGACTTCGAGTGCGCCAGCCGGCGGAACGCGCTGCTCGGGCCCTGACCCTGGCTCGTGCCCTGGCCCTGACCCTCCACATCGCAAGCGTCCCGTTCTTGCTGCCCCTTCGTCGCCGCCCACATCCGACTCAGAAAGCCCCCGCCCGCAGCGCGCGAGATCGACGGCATAGTCGACGAGGGCACCATCCCTGCGCCCTCGGGATGCTGGCCCGCCGTGTAGGAGCTGGCGCGGGCAGCGCCCCTGCCAAGCCCTGGACGAAGGAGGGCTTCACGGGCAGCCTGCGAAGGGGATGAAGTGGGAGAAGACGCGGGGGAACGCGCACCGGGACTCGACGCATCGCGCATCGAAAGCCGCTTCCCCTCGCCACTTGTCGAGCCCCCCGCGGTAGCGTCGCTCCGCACCGTGCACGTCGACGCGGTAGAGACCTTGCGACCCTGCCGGTGGCGGTACGCGTACGTCACCGCCTGCAGCGCGAACTTCTTCGGCTCGCCGATGACTTCGGGTGGGCCGACATCGCAGACCTCGACGTCGTACTCCTGATCGGATGCGCCCTCGGAAGAGAGCGACGAGGGCGACGACGAACCGCTGTCGCACGTGAGCCCGCCCATCTCCGAGTCCTCGCTGTTGCTCTTCGCGCTGTTGAGCGTGCTGCTCGACGAGGCTCGCGACAGACTGCGGGCACGAGACTCGGGATCCGCGGTCGGGACATTGAGGTACTGAGACGAGAGACGCTTGACGAAGCTGTGGACGCTCGCAAGGCTCGTCGCGGGGGACGGGAGGGAGGCCGCGCCATCGCACGGCGAAGGCGGCGGCGCGGATATATGCGCCTGAACGCGAGCCTTTGCACGACTCACCGCTGCCGCACGCGTCTCCTTCGCCGCCGGCTCCGACGGGCCATGGCTCTTCGGCAGGAAGGGAGCAAAGTGGAGGAGCGCCTCCTCCTCGTCGAATCGGAGGTCGTAGTTGAGCAAGTAGAGCAGCTGCTTCTCCATGAGGTTCACCTCAGCGAGCTCAAAGAGGCGTCCGTAGGTGACCCAGTTCTTGTTCTTTGGCGACGAGTCGTTGAGGTACTTGGCGGCGACGATGAGCGTCGCGAGGAACACGCGGTGTCGGGTGCAAGGCATGCCTGCCAAGTCAAGAGAGTAGCATATATGCGGTCAGTTGGTTCTACTTTCAGCAAAGGATGTAATCACCAGACGCACCCTTCGCCATCTTCGGCAGCTTCGTCCGTAGCCGCTCGAGGTAAATGAGCGTGGTGAGGAGCGTCGGCACCTGCACGTGCGAACTCTGGCAGATGAAGATGATAAAGTCCTGGAGACTCGGCAGCTTCGGGGGCGGCGCCTGTGTCTGCTGTTGCTGCTGTTGCGGAGTCTCCGCCTGCGGTTGATCCGCGAACGTGGTCTTATGCGGCGTATGCGGCGGCGTCGGAAGGGCCGCCGCTGGGACTCCCTCGTCTGCGAGTGTGATGACGCGCGTCGTCTGGAGTGCGATGTACTGGATCATGTCGTACGACACGGGCTGGCACATGAGCTGGACGAGGTCGCGATTGTGGATGGACCGCGGGAGGAGCGACGCCGGGTGGCGAAGATCCGAAGCCGGGGATGATCCTACGCCTGCCAGCGAGGACATGATGAGAGAGATGAGAACGTGCGGATGGGGCGGGGAGAGAGGGGGGGCGGTTGAGAGAGTGTGGGATGTTTAGCAAGGGAGGTGTGGGTGCCCGTCGAGGGCGAAAGCAAAATAAAAGAGAAGAAAAGAGGAGCGGGCGGGAGGGGATGGCGGGGGAAGCGTGAATTATGGCGCAGAGTCGAACGGCGGACAAACAAGCGCACACGGCGGGCACTTCGATCGTCGTCCAGCCGTGGTTCGGTTGAGCTGGCAAGCAAACCTCGACGCGCGAGTAGCAGCTTCAGCTCAGAAGGTGAAGGCGGCGTGAAGAGGAAAGACCACGCGAGCAAGGAGGTGACGAGGGCTATAGGAGGAGCGGAAGCAGGCTCGGAGACTCGAGAATGTAGAAAGCTCGCAGAGGATTTTAGTGACGGAGATGATGGGCGTGCCACGGCGCACACGACGGAGGGCGGCTGCAGCAGTTTTGTGACTGGCAGAGAGAGAGGCTGACATGCGGCGGGAGGAGAGGCGGGCTGGTCTCTCTCCGCTTCCGAGCAACAGCTGGGTCGCTCTGGCATCGGGACACGCACATCGCCGAGGACCCGCGCTTCCTGACGGTCTCCGTCTACGACAGAATAGGCTTTCAGCTGTCCGCTTCTACATGTGCAACTGATAAACGGCTGCTTACCCCGATGCACGCTCAAGATCCTCAAGTAGCTGGTAGTCTCGTAGGGATCGGATACAATTCCTGGATCTGAAGGAAGACGCCACAAAGCCTCCGGCAACCTGCAGAGCCTGTCGGCAATCCGGCTTATCTACCCTCTCGATCTAGACGCCCGTCTCACCTCCACAACGCAATCTCCTTCCACTGCGAACGCAGGTGTGGCCCGGTCAGACACCGACTCGCATGTAATGGCTCTAGCTTGCTGAGAATGTAGTAGAGGTGCTTGTGGAAGTCCCTTACAATCGGATTTGTTGCCAAGAGCAAAGATACAGGTGAGGAACGCACGCAGCACTGCCCATGCTGCAACGTCAACCGTTTTGTTTTGCAATTTAATAACATACAAGCAGCCGTGGAGTCTGGGTATGTAGACAAGAGGAACTCGGAAAGACTCGGTTTACAGTATACATATCGAACGGTGCCGAAGGCGGAGGGAGTCAAGGATAGATAGTCCAAGTAAGGAAGAGGGATCTAGCACACAGGGAGCAGCCTCGTCCGACGCCGCGTCCGCGCCTGACGTTTTGTGTTCAAGCAAGGGCGCCGTTCACAGCAGCTTCACGTACGCTGCGGGAACCAGACCGCGCTGCCCTTCAATCTCGCCAGTCCACCTACACCGCAATGTAGTTGAGTCGACGCAGTACATTAGGCAGCCGCAACACGTACCAGTCGTCTGATGTCTTCTCGAGAATGAGAACACGCACGCCCTCTTGCAAATTCAGGTCGCCCGGATCCTGCGTACGCAATCAGCACTTTCCCATTCCATCCTACTACCTCTAGGCACCTCGCACTCACCTCGCTATGATAATCATACATGGCCTCCGCCCACTCCCCGCTCTCCTCCGGCTCCGGCTCCTGCTGCGCCCTCCTCGGCACCGGCGGCGGCGGCAGCGCCGACGCGCTCGGTGACATCATCGACGACCGCGACGAACCCGTCGACGGCACCCGCCTTGGGGGCGGCGCAAACTCGTTCTTGCGCTGGAACGCGGGCGGGGTGGGGGGCGCGACTTGCGCGGGCGGCGCGGTCTTCGCCGCCGTCGAGTTCCGCAGGGAGTTGAACATGTTCTTGCCCGAGGACAGGTCTACGTCCCCGAATTTCTGTGCGTTCGGTTGGAGGAGTCAGTCCCCATCCCCAAGGGAGACGGCTAGTCAGAAGCTTGGGAGAGGGGAACGCACTCTGGTAGGCATAAGCTTGTTATGCTCTGGGGGCGGAGCGGCGGGCTCCTCGTTTGACGAGCTCGTGTTCCTCCTCGGCGGCGGGCGCGGAAAGCCTCCTGCCCCGTTAGAAGCCTGCTCTCCGCCGTTCGCCCGCAGCGCAGCGGCCGCAGCAGCCACGCGCCCCACAGAGTTCCCTATCTCCGCGGTCGTCGCCTACACGCACCCACGCCTGACTATCAGACGCCGTTCTGAAGAGGGGTAGGGAGCAAGACGAGGACGTACGGCGTCGGGCCTCTTCCATCCGTTCGTCACCGCGGGCGCGCCCGCGTCCGCTTGCGAGCGGTTCAGGTGGGCAGCGGCGGAGAAGGCGTGCGAGACTGCTGACGCAGCTGCCGCCTTGTTCTCTGCGAGCGACTGGGAGCCATTCGAGCTGCTTGCAAACAGGTCTGGGCGAGATGCGAAGTATCTGGCAAAAGCGCGGTGATGGGGATGGACAGTGGAGGGCGGTCAGCCAACTTGGGTGTGCGCGGATAGGACCCGGCAGGCGGGGAACCATCGGGCCAAAGGTAGCTGCACTCAACTCGTCTAGCAGCGCGAAGAACGCGTCCTTGTCCGCCGGGCTCAATCTTGCGAAAACCATCTTCAAAGCGGAGGTCCCACAAGTGCTAGTTCGTCAATACTCAATCGGCAGTACGAGCGGCGGATAGCGGAGAGGAGTGTGTCTACAGTCTCAGATGATGAAGGTCGAAGCAGTGAGACGTTCAGTCCATTGATATATAAAAGTTCAGCCCCTAAGAGACACCGAGGGAATGCCGCGAGTGCGAGAGACGCTGCAGGTTTGCTCAACACAGGCTCGTTGATGTCGATGGTGATCGGTGCCGTTGCCGGAGTGTTGCCGGTTCCTTCGGAACGGCTCGAGTCAGGACAGCCAGGAACAGCCGTGCCGCTCGATCCGGAGGAGGCTGTGCCCGCCGCGAGCAATTGATTATTGAGTGTAGCCTCCGTTGCTGACCATACTGTAATAGAAAGCGATGGTAAACCGCTCGATTTCTTATAATAGTGTATTGACTGCACTCACGCACCTTCTGCATAGCACACCCGCGCAGGCATTAAATTTGAACTTGGGCATCCTGACATCGCACGACCTTGCCTGACGCTCTGTCCATGCGAGCCAGGTGACTCGCAGGTCTATCCTCTGTGCGGTCGCCAAGTCGCGATAGCGCGCATCTATCAGAGTTCCCGCGGCCCGCACATACAATCGTCTCGAACTTCGAGCTTCGTGCCGACTTGAGCTGCCTTCGCAATGTACGGTGCACGGTGCACTGCATCCTGCTGCTGCAGCGCTGATCCATCCGCCCAAAAGAGCTCTTGGTGTTTACACGAGCGTACGACGCTCCAGCATCGTCCCGGGAGGATGCAGTCGCGAACAAAAGCGATGCTCTACTATACACTTGACAGCTGGCGTCCGCCGGGACGTTCACAGACGAATGTGCGAGCTTCTGAGCGTGAGAGCAGCGTGAGATTTACAACAGCGAGGAGAGAGGTATCGGTAAGAGTCGGACGTATACTGCGACACAGCTAGCTACTACTACTACTACCACTAATACTGCTACTGCTACTAAGTAGTCGTCATTGGGACCCCGGACCTACGATACAGACGGTGACACACTGTAAGGAGAGGAGGGTGAAGGAGAGAGGGAGGCACGGATATAGAGAGAGCGCGGGCAACGACGAGGGCCTCTGGCAAAGTATACAAGACGGGTGACGGGGTGATGGATAGCGAGCAAGCAACAGGGGACAGAGCGAAGGCGAAGAGGGGTGGGGGATCGGGGGTGGGGGGTAGTAGGCATCAGGGGAAGAAGAAACCAAGACGAACCAAGCCGACAAGAGAACAACCCACGAGTCGCACCTCTCGCAAGGTGCGGTATCATGGCCCCCAATTGAACAGATCGAGGTCATTGAACCCGCCCTGGTCCGCCCCCGGGCTCCCCTGCCCCATCTGCTGGTGCGGGCCCGGCGTCGCCGACGTCCCCCGCCCCGGCGTCATCCCCTCGTGCTGACTGGCAGACGGCGAAGGCGCCATGAACGGCCCCCCGCCGAACTGTCCCCCTCCCCCGCCTCCGCCTCCGCCCCACATCGCATTAGGGTTCCCACTGGCAGCAGGAGACGGCGCGCCGCTCATCCCCCCACCGAACCCTCCCCCTCCTCCTCCACCACCACCACCGGCCGACCCAGGCGGAGAGACCATCCCGAACGCACCTCCACCCATCTGCTGCGCCTGCGCCTGCGCCCATCCCTGCCCACCGCCGCCTCCTCCGCCTTGCATGTGCGGCGTCATGCTCATCGCGCGCTGCTGCTGCTGCATCATCAGCGCCCTCTGGTGTTCCTCTGGACTCTGTCCGCCTCCCATCCCTCCCCCCATGCGTTGCTGCGATACCGGCGACGGCCCAGACTCGGACGGCGTCCGCCCGCTGCGCGCGATGCCGGGCATACCAGGGTTCGAGCGGAGCGCGGCGAACTGCGAGCCGTCCACGCCCATCCCGCCCTGCATGCCACCCATGCCACCCATTCCGCCCATCCCTCCCATCCCGCCCATACTCTGTGGCGAGCCGTGCCCCGCGGCGGCGGCAGCCGCCTGCTGAGCCATGCGCTGCTGCTGCTCGAGGCGCATCCGTTCCTGCATCATCTGCTGCTGGCTCATCGCCTGCGCCTGCGGATTCATCCCGCCCACGCCTCCGACTCCGACGCCAGCGGGACCCGCGCCGCCCCCGCGCATCATCTGCTGCTGCATGAGGAACAGCTGCCGTTGCTGCGGGTTCATCTGCGCGATCGCCGCGCGTTCCTGCGGGGTGAACATCGTCCGCTGGTCGTTCGACGCGCCCCCTCCGCCACCACCGCCACCTCCGTAAGGGAACGACTGCTGCATCGGCGACTGCTGGACGGGGGACATCCTCGACGGGCTGCCGTCGCCAGAGTGCTGCGGCATGATCGGCCCACCGGGCATCCCCCCGCCTTGGGGGAAGGGGTTCCCGCCTCCCTGCGGCTGAGCCTGCGCTTGCGCCTGCGCCTGTCTTCGCGCTTGCAGCATATTCTACCACCGCAAAACCCAGACATCACACGATGAGCGCCCACCCTTCCCGAGACACGCGAGAGGGGAGCTCGACGACTCACCTGCGCGACCTGCATCTTCTGCAGCTTGTCCTGCAGCGGGAGCGACATGAAGCCCGGCACCTGCTGTATGAGGTACTGCACGAACGGGTGGGCCGGGTTCTGCAGCAGCTGGAAGCTCTGCACCGCGCCGGGGCCCATGGCCTGCAGGCTCGCGAGCTGCGCGGTGGTGAGCTGGGAGAGCCCCGGCATCGACGACGACGGCCCGGCCGAGTTCTGCTGCGATTGGTGCTGATGTTGCTGTGGATGTTGCTGATGTTGCTGATGTTGTTGTTGTTGCTGCTGCTGCATGTTCGCCATTGCCATATTTGCAGGCGGGGACATCTGCCGGCTGCTCTCCGAATGTTGCTGCGCATGTTGTTGCTGTTGCTGTTGCTGTTGTTGCTGCTGGGCTTGACGCATCTGCAGCTGCCGCGCACGCATAGCCGCCATCTGAGCCTCGTTCGGACCGATCGCGCTCGGCGGTACAGGCGGGGGCGGCATAGACGGGCTGCCCATCCTCGGGACGGCACCCCCCGCCATGTTCATGTTCATATTCATGCCCATGCCCATGTTCCCTGCGTTGTTTGACATCTGCTGCGCCGGCGGATGTGGCGTCGACGGACCTGCACCAGGCGTCGAGAAGCCCGACGGGGTCTGCGCCTTGCCCTCGCCGGTGTCGCGCCGCTTGTGCACGCTGACACCGTCGGGCCCGGGCTCCTCGGTGCGCTCGCGCTTCATGGCGCCACTGCCGTTGACGTACCCCCCGCCAACGCCGCCGTTGTTTGCGGGGGCTCCGCCTTGCTGCCGGCGGGCGAGCTCTTTCGCGAAGATGACGGGCATCTCGCGGTACAGGTGCAGTATGCGGTCCATCTCCGTGAACTCGACTACGGGCGGCGGGGACATGATGGGGAGCGCCATGAGGCTCTGGCTCTGCTCGAAGACGACGCATGTGAGCCGGTAGCGGCGGGGAAGGGACGTGAGTGGGTGTACGTACGACTTTGTGGTTTTCGTCTGCTGCGGCTGCGAGCCACGTCAGGTTGGACTGCAGTCTTGTTGAGTACCTGCGCGGGACGGTTCAGTACTTCCCTTCGGTAGAAGGGCGGTATGAGACGACGCACTGATGAAAGTTGGGATCGTTCATGGGAACGCCTCGCGCTTGGTGCTCCATGGACACCCTAGGACTGCGGTTCGGAAACGGGTCCTCTTTGCAACATGTCGTATTACGCACCTGAGAAGCAGGGAGTTGAGCTCCAGGATTGTGACCACTTTAGCATCAGGCGACGGCGCTTTCGAGTGCGTAGGAGACAGGCTCGACGCCTGCGAGTGCTGTCTCGATGGTGTCCCGTCGGGAAGGGAAGGCTGGCCCATGGCGCCTTGGTGGAAGGCCAGAGACCCTGTGCTCGCGTTCTGGTCAACGCCGGAGACGTTCGAGGAATTTTGCAGAGATATTGACTTGGCGTCCGAGGGCGGGTGCTGCGCCGAGGGCGACGTGGTCGGTGCGGTACCGTCCCTGGCCGCAGCGCCGGACGAACCGCCTTTGCCTGCCTCGCCTGCGCCAGACTCCGCGCTCCTAGAGCCCTTCGCAGCGGACTCTGTAGCCTTGGCCTGCGCGTCTCCATTCGCAGCGTCATCGTCCGGGGCGGTCTCCGGGGCCGAGGACAGCTCGCTGAGGGGAGTGGACTGCCGCGACGCCTTGTCGACCTCCTCCGCAGCCTGTTTGGCCGGCTTCTCTGGCATAGGTGCGGTGTCTGAAGCGGATACCTTCCCTGAGGGGTCTTCTGTGGCTGCCGGTGCTTGGTTGGGAGTCGCGGCCGCATCCGGAGGGGGTGTTAGGGAGGAGGAGGCGTGGGCTGGCGGGGAGCGCGCGTCTGCGGGACTGGTGCTGTGCGGCGGCTCTGGATGGGAGGTGGTGTCCTGGGTGTCGGCAGAGGTAGGGGCAGCAGGGCCAGGCTGCTGTGGGAGCGAGGACTGGTCTTGTGTCTTGTCCTTCTGAGGATTGTTGGACTGGTCTGGCGGGGGCTGTTCCTGGGATTCCTGATAGAACGGCCTTGGATCACGGGAGGGGGAGGACCAGGGGAGGGCGGCGGCGGGGTGCTGATCAGCATGCGGGGAGGATGCGAGAATGAGGTCTGGTGGTTTGGCGTGTGCGGGGATGGAGGAGTGATTGTGATCGAGATGAATCATGGCAATCTGGAGACGCCAGATTCAGAGGACGCGGGGGCGTGAGCGAGGTGTGAGAAGATGGGAGGGCTGCAGGAGGGAGAAGAGGCCGGGGAAGGCGAGCTTCTGAGGAGGGCAGATGGCGAGGGGTGGACAGCGGGCGTCGAGGCTGCGCCTGTGGTTCTCCGTGCGGGGAAGGGAGAGGCGGGGGAAGCGGCGGGAGGGGCGGGAAAGGGGAGTCGGAGGACGGAGCCGGGGGTAGGAGAAGAGACTGCGAGAGAGCAGCGATGGCGACAGGGGAGACTCAGACTGGCAGAGACTGAGAGCAGCGTTGGGTGCGCGGCGACAGCGAGTCTTGCGCCCGTGCGAGTTTCATGCCAGATCCGGACACCTTCCTCCACACCGCCAGTCCTCTCCAGCCACACACACCACCGCCAGCACAAGCACTAGCTGCGCCCATCGCAAGAACTGCAGCGAACGTATTGCGGGGAGAAGCAGAACGGTCGCCCGAGAACGCGACCACGCCGTCGCTTTATATACTCGCCGTCCGACTCTGCCACAGAACCCTGCCGTTCCGGACTGGAGATACTCAGATCTTGGCACCCACCTAGGCTCGAACCCAGCCGTTCGGTAATTAGAACTCCGTCGTGCCTCTCCTCCAGGATTACCGAACGGCTGTAGACTCGAAACCAGCCGGTCGGGACGCACGTGGAAGCTGCCAATCGGGGTTTGAAAGGCAGCTTGCGTCCCAAACGACTGGTCAAACTCGGGG